>JARYGA010006116.1:0-41889 GCA_030545235.1 Helianthus tuberosus
AAAGTAAATTGATCAAAGTTTGGTTATCAACAGTTATAATATGATAAAATTGTTGACAAATTTCGTTCGGCTAATGTATTAACGAAGATGTTGACTATAGGGAGTCAACATGTCATCAGTAAAATCCTGCCAATGGTTATTGAGCATTGTAAAAAGCATATAACCGATGGTTATTGAGTATTGTAAAAAGCATATGGAATTGAGAAAGAACTAGAAGGAAGCTGAGGATCTTAAAGGTTTTGATCCAAAGTTTGTGAAAGTGAATCAAGTGACTCTTTTTTCACTTAACCATTGTAAATGGCCTTTCAGGACTTACAATTTACGCCAATTGAAAACTTAAAACGGGGATTGTCATTCAACACACCTAAATTGTTATTCTTTTCATTTTATTACTTGCAGTAGCGGTGATTTCTGATTTTATTAAAAAAGAATAAATTTGGTCAATGATTAGAAGAGAGGAAATCATGGTGACTCAGTATCCCTTATATATATGTATATGCTTTCAATTTTACAGAATTTCTACAACCTATGGTTTTAATGATTAGCTTGATAACAAGTTTCAGATTGAAGGAAAGATTCGGATTTGAGCCTGTAAAGGTGCAACTTGCAGCGTTGGTGAGGATTTCATGGTCTGAATTGCGAATGAAACAGATTGAGTGCAAATTGGCAAGAGAGAAGTTAGCCATGAGAAATGTATGTCTGGTAATGCCAGTTGCAATGCTAACATAGGAGGAGAAATTGGTGACCTCATTTAGGTGTGTTATTTTTAATAAATGTTTAATTAGTAATAAAAAATTAAGCTACTTTACTATTGACCTACAAATTTTAACTAGCAACTACACATTTTTTTTCTCTAGGGAGGTCTAATTGGACTACTACGCGGGATAAATAGATATGATTCAAGGGTGTTCAAGATTTCTAATCTACATTATTACTTTATAATACATCTGACATTTGAGATTGGCAAAAAAGTAAATTCACTATATAATACATTTGTTTGAAAAAAAAGGTCAGCAGATGACTAAGATTTTTGTCATTAGCCAAAACATGTAGATTACTTGGCCCAAAATGTGCTATGCAGAGTCCCAGGCCAGCCCTTACCATGTTGTAGTCGACAACCGCATATAAGACATCAGCCCATCAAGCAAGTTCTACGCTCCTCCAACTCGTGTTATCAGTTGTGGCATTGGATGTCGGGTTTGTTTTGTATCTATGTCCATTCGACTTTACTTTGGTTCATTATTTTACCATAAACTACTACCATAAAAAATTGTATATATACACTTATAATAAATTGGTTGGGTCGAATGGGTTAGGATATGGGTCAAGAGGAATGAAAAAAATTTCAAAGATAAAAGAGTCCACTTTTCAGATTGTGTTGGAGGACAATGCGGTGCTTTTGTTTCTATGGGTGATGAATAGATAGAATATTAGGAGTAACCATTAATATATACATAATTTGTTAAAGTATGTGATATTTTGTTTTTGTAATTATTATTTAACTTAAGTATGTGATATTGGATTGTGTTTTTTTAAAAGGATGTCTCATAGTATAAACTATATAAATAGTTTTTGGTTTGGATTGTGATTTTTTTAAAAGAATGTCTCATAGTATAAACTATATAAATAGTTTTTGGTTTTGCTTCCGCTGTTCGAAGTTGTAGTAATGATAAAACCAAATGTATTACAAAATAAGGAGAATTTGAAAAATTATTAATGGCAAAAGGATCATTTACTTGATTATTTGAATAGTACAACATGTCCACACCTTGAAACACTACCCCGGATTACTTTATTATATATGTTTTAGTTTCTACTCATGTTTTGCTTTTTACTGTTATGTTTTCATAACTAAGAGCATCAATTTTGCTAATTTGCTGCTTAGGGTTTATGACATTGTTCTTAAATTATGTACAAGCTACAAATATTTCACGGTTTATCTTTAAAAGTTGTAGTCCTGAATTTTGGTGTTTTTGGTCTTGCTGAAATTATTGTTTGGTTAAATTCTAAATGAAATAGGAGATCTGGATCTTACATCGTTGATGTTATCACATCTTCAGGGGAGATCGGATCTAATCTTCTTATCATTGAACCCTATCCTGAGTACATTTCACCCTGGTCCTACAGTAAGGTACTATCGTCTAACCTTTAATCAGATTTGCAGGTATCTTGCCGATCAATAGGAAGCTCACAAAAGTTTGATAACATGGGTAACTTTGTCCAAATTGCTGAAACCGAAAGGCTAAGATTTGCGTGTTATTGTGAGCATACACATGTCAAGTTCTGAAATCGTTGATTTGTATCGTTCCTCATGTAGCTCACTGGTTATGTAGATAGTTGCTAATTTGGAGATGATTAGGATGATGTTAGAAGAAGAAACGGGACCCATGGTTAGTTTTAATAGTTGGGTTGCAGCTGCTGAAGAGTTGCTTGAAAACTTGCAATTTGGGTGGCGTTGCAGGGATGAGGTTTTGAGAAGTACACGATCACTGGTTATATACCTTGCAAAGAACTACGATGGTCAAGGAATAGCCTTCAAAGACTTAATTCAGGTTTGCTTTATATTAAACTTATAAACTTCAACATTTGCATATGTTTTTTTATAAAGAAACCAAATATATTATACACAAAAAAATTGGTTGCGAAGTGTGTCTGTCGAGTGGGTAGGGTAGCATGTCAAAAAATGTACTTTTTTAGTCTGATTGGGGATGGGGTGACCCAAAACATTTTTTGTGTGATTACCATGTTGAATAATAATATAATATATGAAATAAAATGATTAATGAGGTTTTATGCATTAAAAATACATATCTGGGAGACGTTTGACCCATTTCAGTTTAACCTATGCGACCTGTCTTTTTATTTTACCTGTTAGAGATAAAACATAATTTGAACTACTGGATCAGTAAAGATTGACTTTGGAGCACTGACGTGATGTCGTGGTCACAATCAAATTTAATCCAATTACTACTAAAAAGCTAACGGTAAGTGGGTATCGAACATAGGGAGTTTATGGAATATGTGTTATTTAAAAGTTTGTCTAAGTTAACTAAAATTAAACGAAATGCAATGAAAGTAAAATTCAAGAGTTGGTTTGATTGATTTGATTTTTAAAACTAAGATTACTATTCTAATTGCAAAATGAAAGTGTTGGTTTGTAATCAATTAAGAGACAAATGACCATCTTTAGTTTCCGGTTTGCTTTGACATTTATGCTATCATTCCACTAGAAAGAACTACATAGACATAGTTCATGTGTGATTAATTGCAGTGATGAAAGGGAACTAAGTACTCAGATTCCTAGAACGTGAGGTTGTTACCCGATGATCAATTAACCCTTACCCAAGTCTAATTCTACCCATGATATCTCGATTGCCAACGGCACCAAGAACGTATGATTTCAAACTAGATTCGCATAAGAATCAACAGTTTACTAACAATCAATCACACACCATAACAAATAAATCATAAAGATGAAGTTTGTTATTCTAGAAATAAGGAATCAAAGCATAAAGTCTAACACAAACCTTCAACCAAAGATAGTCATCAAGAGTTTAGCCACTCATGGCCCGAATAAACATCATCAACAAAGTATTAATGTTCATGTGAATCAAAAACACCAACAAATTGTTTAGAGATTGTTTTGAACCAAGAACAAGTGCCCAAAATCGCCCTATAACAGCTCCAAAAAGGTTGGGAATGATTGGATGATGAAAAGGCACCATAAACAACCTTAAATGAGGGAGTTACAAGTTTCACGTCAGCCTCCAGTGGCCACCGTAGCTTATGGTGGCTTGAAATGGCCTACGGTGGGTTAAAACTGGCTTACGGTGACAATTTTTGTCAGTCGGCGCCGTAAGCTACGGCCCTTGCCGTAGCTTACGGCTGGCTTCAACCTGAAAACTTGTTTTCAGCATAACTTTTTCATTTCAACTCCGTTTTCTTCATCGTTTTCGCCTACGTTCTTGTAATTTCATCCTCTATCATGTCATATTCTTAGTTCTTCCATTCCAAAATTTTATTTTTTTCATTTATTCTCCCTCTTTCAATCTCCAATCCAGCCGCGTCTATTCGAAGCTTTATTTCCCCACTTTTAGGCCCCAAATGTACCTGAAACACAAGCAACTGTAGTTATCTAATTCAAGATAATTACACGGATAAATGTAGGATTAAATTATACTTTATAACCATTAAGGGTCGTCCTACGGACTACCCGTCAAGCACCAAGGCACTGTACACAATCTTTTTGTTCTATTATAAATGTGGCTCAAATCCATGATACTTAGATTATGATAAAGTAACAAGGGTGGGTGCGGCTTTGACCATATGAATAAGATTGTTGACCAAAGATATGGGCGTAATATATATGGTATCTTTCTTGGAGAACTAAAAATGAAAATTCACAAAATTAAGGCTAAAGAGTCCTAAAACTTGCAGGCAGGAAATGTTGGTGTTCTTCAAGGCGCAGAAAGGTGTAAGCATGGTGTGATGTTCTTGTAGTAGTCCCGCAGTATGTTTTTTCTTTGTTTTTTATAAGTTGTAAACATTGGCCATATAGTATCTTGCTGTACTGGTTCTCTTTGTTTGTGAGTAACAAAAAAAATTATCTTTTTAAATATGAATTATAGGGCTGTAAACGAACCGAACGAACACGAACAAGACCTTGTTCGTGTTCGTTTGTTAAAAAATATATGTGTTCGCGAACCGTTCACGAACACTTATCGAACGGGATTTTATGTTTGTGTTCGTTTGTTAAGGAAATGAACTTGTTCGTGTTCGTTTGTGTTTGTTTGTTAATTTTAGGCAGCGAATGTTGACAAACAATAATGAGCACAAACTAATGTTCATGAACACAAATGGAAACAAATGAACACAAACAATCGTTCATGAACATAATATGTAATACACTGACACTTATTAGATATTTAATTTGTCAGCATTTTGATATATTTAAAGAAATATAAAAACTAAAAACACTAATGAACTATCGAACACAAGCGAACACGTTACCGAACGTTCACGAACGAACGAACGCGACCTCTGTTCATGTTTGTTCATTTAACTAAACGAACGAAATTTCTTGTTCATGTTCGTTTGTTTAATAAACGAACGAACACAAACGAACTTCCCGCCGAACGGTTCACGAACTGTTCGCCGAACGTTTGGTTCGTTTACAGCCCTAATGAATTATATAGGTTTTAAACTTATAATATGTTATAGTTAATTGGAGTTGTGGTCTCATTTTAATTTTATTGTGTAAGTGATGAATACAAGTATAATAGTTGTAGTACAACTTCATTTAAGAATAAATTTTGCAAGAAGGTTAAGTTTATTATATGAGATGTTTGTACATTATTATACATCGTATGCGCCATTTTCAATACGAACACGAGTCAACATCTAATTGAAGCTACATATTTTAGTAGTTAACTAGTGGTATTATGACCGGCGCAACGCGCCGGGGGATTTCCTGCGCTACGCGGCGAAAACTTTGTTGGTACCGGGTTATATCAACACGTACTTCATTTATTGAAAACAATTATTCGGTAGGAATTTGTTTGGTTCGTCAGGGTACCGCCACGGTACCAGCACTCATGTAGCCTTAGATACCAACGAAACACTCTATTAAATGCAGCTTTGCTCTCAACAAAATTAATATAGTGAAATTAGCCTTCCTATTCTTCCCCCAATACATATTCTAATAATATTAACGTCCGTTGTGCGTATGTATGTAGTATATCTTCCAACGACTCGGATATGTCTTAACTATACTTGTTATCTTAATAAATATTTATCTTGATGGTGATAACTTATTGTGTAGTCCCAAATAAACGGTAATAATAATAATGCTAATAACAATGACATGTAATAATATTCGTGGATCATACATATTTACGTCTATTATAGTTTCATGTCTTGTTTATTATCTCCTTTGTATCACATTCTATTTACATATTTAAGTTCTTGTTCAATTTAAGTTCTTGCTCAAGGTCTGCTGGTTAATGCCTACTTGTCTAATGTCCCACAATCCTTGTATTCCTTAACTATGGTTTCCACTCTATCTCTTCATCTATATACCGAAGTAGTAATATTAATAGTACTTAACATTTAATGTGATGGTTAACTTCTAATGTGTTAAGTAACCATGCCGTTTCTTATGGTCATTTGTCCCATGCGTATACATGTTAGAATAATAACATCGAATTAAATAATTAATTAAGTTTTCGGGTTCGGCTATACCTCTCCGTGGACCATGCTTGACTTACTATTGTCCAACTTTGACTTGGTTGAGTATGTTTGACCATGGTTGATCCCGACCCAAACACCACCGTGAGAACCATCACGAACCACCACTGTTGCCAGATATTCTCACCTACTTCTGTTACTCCGTCCCCACCTGAGTGTCGCCAGAGAACACCACATCAAACACCGTCATACATCAAATCAGCCCAATAAGCTACATTGTTTTGAGAGCACATACGCAATGAAATCCATTAGATGGCAACAAACAACAAAGCTCATTACTCTTAAATTAAGCAAGTTTGGAGTACTGCAAATATGAATAACTTGTCAGATTTTTGAAGTACTGCATATATGAATAACTTGTCAAGATTTTAGATGACTGTCAAGAAAAAACCTATGCCTAACAGAGAAAAACGGAAAATATCTTGATAAAATCAAAGTAAAAACAAACCAGGCCTAAATTATAATTTCATTCAAACGTCTAAGTAATGTATTGACTTAAAGCCGTCATACATCACATGATCAACTAATCCACATGTATTATTTCACCATGATTAATGAAGAAAATTAAATAAGTTAATTAGCCAATTAGGTGCATTTTGTCTTATCTTCACTCCATCATCCATTAACTATTAACCTGTTCGTCACCTGGTTAGCGACCACAGTCACCGGCCGTAGTTGTGTTTGCAGCGGAGCCCTAATTGTGCGGCTGTTGCATGTCGTTGGTGACATCGTCATGAAGCCAGATCCGATGTAGGATACGCTAACCGGCCGGAACCCTAGTTCCGCCACCGCCGGTCGACCTCACCATGGGAATAGAACCATTGTCGCTTGTATCACCGAAACGACATCATTGATGGAACCCTCGTACTCCGGTTAGCGAGTTGTGGTAGTGTACGCATTGGATTGTGATGTCACCACCGGCACACCGTCGTGTCTCCGCCATAAGGATTGGTGGCCTGCCCCTGTCACTCTCTCTCTCTCTCAATTTTTTTTTTTTTTTTTTTTTTTTTTTGGCAGGTGAACTTCTTTTGGAAGGGTATCACATCCCACAAACGGGGATCCCGACCAGATAAGGTACAGTTGAAGGCAGAGCTGTAGCCGACCTGGCCGTTAAGGCCGCCGCCCGGAAACCGTACCTCCTCCACACAGGTATTACCCCGCTGAAGTAAAGGCCGGGTGAAAACCGGGTCAGCTCGGGATCGAACTTGCGTCAACAAGTTGATCCGTCATCGCCCATGCCACTGAGCCAAGGGCCCAGAGACCTCTCTCTCTCTCTCAATCGTATTCTATTTTGCTCTCCTACACAGTTACATATGTTTCTACCGTTAAAGTCTATGTTTCTTCCTTATAGAGATGGCAGAACCGTAATTACCATCCTACTTTTGTCCAATGAATGTACTGTTCCTAAGAGGATTCATCAATTGTTATATTTATAAATTACATTTGTTGATATTCATCACTAATGATGTTGATATGATTTCAAATGGACTGATAGAAATGCATTCAATCTATAGTACATTTTTTTTGTTGGTAATGTTTGCCAAACATGAATGATTATCCACCTATAAAAAATTATATATAAAAATTGTTGTAAATATAAATTTTTTTAACATAACCCATAAGCAATAAAGAAGAAAAAAAACCTAGATTATAGAAAAATATTTGTTTAGGTTCAGTTTTAAGTAGAGGTGCACAAAATAACCGGTTAATAACCAATCAAGAAATAACCAGTTAGTGGTTAATTGTAAGCTAGTAACCGGTTATTGATATTTGATATAGGAACCGGTTATTAACCAATTTTTTAATCAGCAAACTAGTTAACCGAAAAATTCAAAAAAAAAAAAACAGTTATTAACCGAAAATAACCGGGTAACCAAATCAATACAAAATAACACACACATTCTAAAATTTAAGTACCATATCAACTAAACAAGGAACCGTTACAATAAACCAACAATAACATGCTGTAAATGTAAATGTGTAAACAACAACATCAATTAAAAATCATCATCCATCTTAAAGACATGATTATCCACACCCCCATTCAAATTCGACATCACAGAAGCCTTCTGATACTCCCCAACCCTCTTCTCAAAAAAATTCGTCTTCCCCTGCAACGATATCAACTCCATCCAATCAAACGGGTTCTGCACATCATACATCTTCCCATACCCCAATGCATTCAACAACCGATCCGCCACAAACTCTATGTACGTACTCATCAAACCCCCATTCATCCCCACCAACCCACACGGCAACGCATCACACACAAACTCCCGCTCAATCTCCACCGCATCCGCCACTATCGCCTTCACTCGCTCTTCAGTTAACTTCATCTTCAACAAACTGTAGATCAAGCACGCGAAATCGCAGTGTAAACCTTCATCTCGTGAGATCAATTCGTTTGAGAATGTCAGTCCCGGCATTAACCCACGCTTTTTCAGCCAAAATATTGCGCAGAAGCTTCCTGAGAAGAATATTCCTTCGACACAGGCAAACGCAACGATTCGCTCTGCAAACGATTCGGATCCGTCGATCCATTTCAGCGCCCAGTTTGCTTTCTTCTGGATGCAGGGGATGGTTTCAATCGCACGAAATAGACGATTCTTTTCGGTGGAATCTTTGATGTAGGACTCGAGTAACAGACTGTACATCTCGGAGTGGATGTTTTCGATGGCGATTTGGAAGCCGTAGAACGCACGAGCCTCGGCGATCTGGACTTCTTTCATGAATCGGCCGGCGAGGTTTTCGAGGACGATGCCGTCTGAAGCGGCGAAGAAGGCGAGGACGTGAGTGATGAAGTGGCGTTCGCCGTCGGTTAGGGATTCCCATTGGCGGTGGTCTTGTGAGAGGTCTACTTCTTCTGCTGTCCAGAATGAGGCTTCGGCTTTCTTGTACATTTCCCAAATTTGGGGGTATTGGATTGGGAACATGCAGAATCGGTCTGGGTTTGGGGCCAGAAGGGGTTCTTCGGGGATTGAAGGCATGTTTGGTTTGTGTGAGTGAATTAGGGTTTGAAGAATTAGGGTTTGAGGAAATGTGAAGGGGGTGAAGGTGTTTATAATGGGGAATTGCAGGCGTGTTTGAAAAGGAAGCGGGAGGTTTTGAAATTTGGGGGAGAATATTGCGGGAACTTTGGGGACTAAATATTGAAAAAATTGCCCGCTCCAGTGCCAACTTGCAAATTTTTAGCGGGAGTTTGAAATTTAAGCCCGTTTTCATGGGGCCTTTTAATACAACGGAATTTTCATGTTTGTCTAGAGATATATAAGTATCTCGAATTTTGCTCAAATTTTATAGTTGCAAACATGACTACAAGTGATGAGTGAAAGTAGAAACCAACTAAACCAAATCGAATTGACCTGTCTGTTTACGGTTTGAAATACCAAGTTTACAGCTTGAAAAACCTGATTTAAGTAGTTTGGCTCATAGTTTGAAACATGAAAATGCCGTGTAAAACAAGCTATGGATTTTTTTTTTATCAATTTGGAATATTTCGGCTGTTAATAACAATCTACTTTTTTCCTGATTCTAACCACGGGGCTCAAAACCCTCAACTTCCTGGGGATGCTATTTAGTGTTTTACACAACCGGATACTAACACAGTTTAAAACTTGACACCGGCCATATAAAACTATAATTACTATTTTTTCTTATATTTGGAATATTTAGTTATAAGTATAATGTTTATGAACCATTTTTAATGTTTAATATAAGTTGCTAATGGTTTTTAAGATATTAAAAAATCAATTTAAATCACAAGATTGTGTACTGCAAACCCAACCAACTTGGCTGGTTTTGTCTACCATTTTTCGAAACTGTGGTTAGCGTTTCAACACATAATTCACTTTAAAGCCGGTTGAGCTAGGTCATGAACACCCCTAACATTAAAGGGCCATCATCATTTACATTGTAGGCGAGCCATGATTGAGCCAAAGCACAATGTTTAGGTCATAGTTACCTAATTCGTGGTTCGCTCCGGTACGGGTACGTGGTTCGGGTACGCGATTCACTAGTGGTGACCTTTTCGGTACGGAGGGGGTAGGTTCATTTCGGTACGAACCGGTACAGTGTACCATAGAGTTCGATTCGGTGTACACAAATTAAAACATAAATTCCAAAATTCAAATTATCAAACATAAACATAAACATTGAAGGTTAAAAGATAAAATTGAAAATTGAATAGGAGTAGAAATTGATGATGTAATTTGGTTAAATGTTATGTGTATATATAATGTTAATTTATACTTTTTATGTATATGTATAGATAAGTTTATACGTTTAAGAACCAAATATAAAATAGTAAAGATGGAGGGGGTTAAATGTTTAAATACACCACAAACTACTTTTACACTTTTTATGTAGAAAACTACAAGTTTTAGTGTTTAAATATAAACTAGTAAAAATACAATGGTTAAATGTTGAAATAACTAAATTTATTTAAACCTAAAACACACCCATACGCAGACGCAGCCGCTCTTCTTCTTCCCCCTTCTTTCTTCACTTTCTTCCTGGACACATTGTTTTCCCGCCTAAAATTAACCATGGATTGCTGTACCAAAACGATTTAGAACGCCGTACCAGTTGAATCGGAACATGGTACCAATTCAATTCGGATCGCAAAATAACAAGAAGCGGATCGCTGTACCCAACCGATTTGGAACTTCGAACCAGTTCAATCTGAGACGCTGTAACACATCGTTCCGGTACGACTGCGAATTGCGATTGGGTACACCACGATCCAATACGTGGATCGTGGCAAACCCAGTGATTTAGGTAACTATGGTTTAGGTCCAGACACAGTTTAAAAGACTGAATATACAAGTGACCAACATCAACAATATGATTGATTTGTGGCCTATCAAAAGCTGAGATGTCAATGCATGGTAGCGATTCCAAACTTCAAACCTTTACAACTATAACACGGTGTTAACTGTTAGCTATGCAGCAGATGTTACTAACCCTCTTGATCTTTTTCTTCGACAGCATCATTTGGATCAGCCATCCATGGTTGTTTAGGACCCTAAAATCAATTAACATACAGATATCAGATTTACAGCAAAATTTATGGAAGTGGTACAATCTGTGTGCAATATCGACAGTTCTTTGTTTAGGTCAAAGTTTGGTCATCAACAGTCAAAATTGGAATTGATAAGAGTACCTTTCCTTGACGAATAATTGTTGGGGGAATCTGAAGCATGTCCACTACAGTAGATGGGTTAGCCAATCTAACACCCGCATCGATGACAAAATTAAGTCCCTGAGTAATATTTGTTAGTTAAAATAACTCAGACAACAACCATAGCTAGTGGAAGAGTTGCCAAGATGGGTGGGTCAATTAATGGGTCAAAACTGGTCCAGATTTGGTTGACCCACAAACACTGGGTCCACTTATTTAAAAGTCTACAAATATTTAATGCTGTATACTACAATGGTGATCACAAAAATAAGAATTATGATATCAATTTTATTCGTTTGAGTAGAACGATGTGTGCATTTTTCACTTGTTCCCCTTTTAGCTTAATCTTTCAAATTTGACAAGTTTGAGATAAAAGTCAACCCGTATATACACACACACAAACACAGGAAAAAACTTCCAAATTTGGGCCAAACTCTAAAAGCCCTTGTAATTAGTTTGTAGAAGTTTTAAAAATGTAGTAAAAAAAGTTATTATTTAGGGTGAGTTTGAATTAAATCGAATTTATTCGAATTCGAGTTTCAAATATGAATACGATCGAATTTCGAATACGAATTCAAATCTTAATCAAATTCGAATCGAATACGAATTCAAGCAAAAAAATTCGAAAAATTCGCTTCAATTAACTCGAAAATTCGCTTCGGTTAATTCAAAAATTCGTTATTTGATTCGTGAATCATAAGTCAAGGGTCAAGACTGCTACCTCTATGTCATGGAGTAATAGATTCCACAATGTGAATATTGAACCCAATGGTCAAACTTTATTTTTTAAAACGGGTATGATAATTTAAATGCGAACTTCCAGGGTACCTCAGGTCCGTATGTATCAGCTATTAGAACCGGATCGATTATCCATTGATTTTCCTGGGGTGACCTGACACTGAAACAAAAGATGCACGTATTTTAATCATTGCCGTTAAAAATTCAGAATAAACGAAATTTAGGTGATTAGTTAGTTATGCAATTAATGGAATTATAAGATGGACAAATCTTACCTTGTGGAAATTAGAGGTGCGCCCATCTTCTCCAATACAGCTTGGCATACAACATCGTCAGGTATACGGACACCCAAACTTTTTCTAGATGCGTATTTGGGAATGGCGGGCCCATATTTTACACATTGTTTAGGTAATGCTTTGCTTGCAGTTAAGATGAAAGTGTACTGTTATATAATAAAACACATATAAGAAACAATAAATGAAGGAAACCGTCAGCTGAGCTGGCAGGCTAATAACAGAAGCCCAAACCAGGTAACAAATAGGTTTTAACTTTAAAGAAGTAAAAATATAACTGTTAACCCAAATGGAAGTGGAAATTTCAACCAAGCAACTTAAATCGGTCAATATGGGTTGTTGTGTTGTATCTCAAACGAGTCAAGTGGCACAAGTAAAAAATTGAGCTAAAAGGGGAATGGGTATTGGGTTAAACAGGTTGAAAGTTGCCCAAGTCTATTTTCAATGCATACAATCTCCAAAGTGTTACTATTCAAAGATTAGTTATTATTATAATAAACTAGTGGGATTCACCCACGCTACGCAGCAGGAATTAGGTCAGTGTCGGTTTGATTCATTATAGTACCGACATTCGTTATTAGTTTATTACAACCAAAAGAGAACCAAAAAATAAAGTCGTTATATGCTCAAAATGATTTCGACTCGTATTTACATCGATCAAAAACCGTAAAAACGGATAATGGTACCGGTTCCGTTAATACCGGCACCAATACTGTTCGGTTGAAAACTTGAAATCAGTTTTGGTAAGCAGAATTAACACATTTATTATTTTTAAAAATGGACTAAGAAAAGTGTTTATGAGTCAACCCAACCAGGCCTGTTTCAACCCAAACTTGTTTTGACTTGTTACCTAGCCTACTAAACACGCTCATCTGCCACCTCTAAACCTAGTCACAGGCTCGGTTAATGTGCAAAGATTAAAAAATAACCAAATTGTACTTACAGGTCCAGGCACACAATGCTTTACAGCCCGAAAATAGTCAGAAAGGCCATTACTGTTCCCACGAGGAAATCCAGTTGTATATGTGTCTATGTCATGTAGGGAACGACACAAAATGCTAAATGGCTGCAAAAATGGTAAGATGTCATTATATTATAATAATAATAAAGAAACAGAAAAACATAAAGTCTATGATTATAACGATATTTACCTTGGAAGCTTCTACTTCTTTTAGTCTGCATTAAAAACATGAAGAAGAGAAAGTACAGTTATACGTTATTACTAGAATAACCAATAGACTTTGATTTTATCTCAGTAATGTGGAAGAGATAGGGGGTTAAATGGGTGCAAAAACATCTACCTTCGAAGACGTTCAATGGCATCGTGGTTATTCATATCACAGACCATTGCATACCTATCAAGAGTATAAAAGAAATATCATTAAACCGTAGTGTATTTCATTTGTCACTTAACCTTGTTCTAATATATTCTCCAATTGGGAATCGTCTGATTCATTAGCGAATACATGTATTCATCGGTGAATACTCTATTTGTGAAATCATTGAAAACAGTGGCATATCCACTAGTGAATACATGTATTAATATCAGTAAATACAATATTGTTGGAACTGCAACTTACACAGTGTCGGTTGGAATCACCCCAACCGCTCCACTTTTTAAAAGTTCAACAGCCGAATCCAGTTTCCATGTGTCTGATCCTTCTGGATCAACTTCAATGTAAAGCAAACCATCCTCCTGATATTCCAATAATACCATAATTTAGTTTCACATTGAGCATTAAACCATTCTTACATAATTTCCTTTTACAATCAGGGATAGAGTTTCAATATCATGTATCCTGCTTATTTACATACATCTTTTTCTAAAAATTTGTTCCGCAAATCATCATGTCAATAACCAGTAATCATCAAATGAAATTGGGCAGTAGTGCACAGGATTAACACTGTTGTTTGTGGTGAAACAATTATGAACATTGAAAAACATAGAAACTTAGGGCTTCAATAAAGGAATTCATATGATCAATTTATAAAAAACAAATACCCATACCCTCATGGTAGTAAGAATCGCTAGGCGCTAGTCAGCTAGTGGGGTACAAACTAGCGATTAATCGGGATTAATCAGATTGGGATTTTTATATGCAGTTTTCAGTTTTATATATATACACACGCATTTTTATATGTACTTTTTTAAGTAGACAGGTTTTAACCCCTCATTGACTCATTTTTAAGTATTCACGATTAACCGCGGGAATTTACAGGTTTTGGCCGATTAATCCCGATTTTTCCAACACTGCGTACCCTACCTAAACCATCAACAAACCTCCTCCAACTTTCATATGAAAATAATTTTATATGCTTAGAATCAACTATATCTATCAAAATTTGACAATTATATTCGGTCAAGTTTCATATAAAGTTATAATGACATAACATGATGTTAAAACACGATCTTAGCTACACGATCTTAGCTACAACTTTGGACCGTTGATCATAAATTTAGAAGATGAAACATAACTTAATATAATATACCTTAGGAAGACGAGGGACAGAGTATTTGAGGCGTTTAGGGCTTTTCTTAACAACAGCCGAGACTACGAAACGAGGAGGTTTTTGCGACAGTTGGAAGGACACATTGGAGGTGAAGGGAGTTGGAGACCGCCGGAGCGGAAGCGGTGTTGCGGCGGCGCAAGTGGTGGTTTTGGTTTGCAACGCCACCATGGTTTCTTTCACGGAAACTCCGGAAGAAGAAGAAGAAGCAGGCCTAGCAGCATATCCTAGTTTCAAACCGAATAATCTACACAATATGGCAGCATACGGACTTGTAGACTTGTAAGAATTTGGGCCATTGATTAGATATAGCAATTTAGCCTCCTCAACAACCAAATTCTTACAAGTTATGATTGTTTGAAAAAAAAAAAAAAAAATTGAGATTATTATTGACTAGTAGGTGAAATTTAGGAATTGAAATTATTAAAACTAGTTTTTTACTATCGCTGCGTTACGGCGATGTAACACCCCCAAAATCCCGAATAATTATATTTGTCGTATGTTTCTACATGACTTAGCATGAAATAAATAACTAGGCTATTTAACCTAGTTAAGTATGTGGTTAAAAGTATTAAGTGACGAAAGTAGAAACAATTAAAGGATGAAAGTTGTGCCAAATATAATTTAGTGGCAAACTTGAGGGGGCTAAAGTGGGGCAAAATGAAAGTTGAAGTTATATATGAAATATACACACAAACACACACACACGTACGTGTGTTCTAGAAGGAGCCAGGAAGCTCCATGAGAGCTCAAGAACCCTAATCAAGAAATCACCAAATTGAAAGGTTAAATGAAGCTTAAACTCATAACCGAGCACGGATTATTGATCACCTTCACAAGGAGATCGCAAGGTATGTCTTAAAAGCAGTGTTGTAAAAGTCGGATTACTCGGCCGAGTACTCGGCGAGTACTCGGTCCTCGGACCCCCTCCGAGGCGACTTCCTCCTAGGCGGTCTTAATTAGTCGGCCTCGGGATTACTCGGGAGTACTTGGTGCCTAGGCGGCCTAGTCGGCGCCTAGTCGGACGTAGTCGGCCTAGTCGGTCTAGGCGGTCAACGTGGTTTGTTGACTTTTAATCGGTCAAAATCGGCTTACTCGGCCTTGTACTCGGACTACTCGGCCTTGTACTCAGACTAGTCGGACTTGTATTCAGAATATTTGAACTTTAAACATTTTTCATTTTAAATTATAATCAGTTGACATGAATTATGTTTATTTTAACACATAAATAATATATAACAATTAATTTTCTTTATATTTACCAGTGTTGCAAAAATCGGCCTAGGCGGCCGATTAATCGGCGCCTAGGCGCTAGGCGGCTACTTACTGACTAATTTTGAGCTAGTCGGCCAATTAATCGGAGTCGGTCAAAGTCGGTCAAAATCGGTCCTAGGCGGTCAAAAATCGGATTAATCGGCCTATATTAATCGGTTAAAATCGGTCAAAATCGGTCCCAGGCGGTCCCAGGCGGTCCTAGGCGGTCAAAATTGGTCAGAATCAGTCAAAATCGGTCAAAATCGAACCATACTATCTGAAACTTGAAGTATTTATGTGAATTTTGAAGTATTATTTTTATATTATTGGGTATATATATATAATTTTGAAAAAAATACATATAAAAATCCCAATCCGATTAATCCCGATTAATCCCTAGGCGGTACCTCACCGCCCGACTAGCGCCTAGCGCCTTCTACAACACTGATATTTACCATGTCCGCGTACTCCCCGAGTACTCTCCGAGTACTCCGATTACTCCCAACTCCCTAGTCGGCCGACTAGGGACCGCCTAGCGACTTTTACAACACTGCTTAAAAGTTAGATTTGTGATTATGCACGAAGTGGGTTATGTTGTAAATTTCGAATTTGTATGAAATTAAGTATGAGTATGTGTTAGAATCCTCATTTGGAACATGGATTATGCATGGTTTAGGTTAATTTGATGTTTATGGGTGAAACCCGTTGGATATGGTGATGATGGCGACTTGAATGATCACCCATGTAGGGCTGTAAACGAGCCGAGTCGAGCCGAGCTAGACCCAGCTCGAGCTCGGCTCGAACTCGATTCGAGTTGGCTCGGCTCGAACTCGAATTTCAAATCGAGCTGAGATTTGAGGCTCGAGCTCGACTCGATTAGAATTCGAGCTAGCTCGGCTCGATCTAGCTCGAACTAACAAAAAACCGCACAATTTTCTACTTAAAAAGCCCTTAAAAATGAATTTTTTTCATAGACTAAAGGTCATAATTGCCATTTAATTTAACCATGTGGCTAAATATGCAAGTATAAATAGTTAATTCACTTTGTACATTATATTTAGTTTCTTTTATAGGGGAAATATTCTCTTAGTTTTTGTTTTCTAAGCGATGTGGGACAAAAAAATGAAGGATGTAAACCTTATCGATGTATTTTGACATGCATGATAGATTCTTGTTAGAGGAATTGAAAGAAATGTGATACTAGTATGTTTAATGTTTATGTAAGAACGATTCATGTTGATTAGAAGGAGGAATTTGATGAATTATGTATGAGGTTAGAAGAATACGCATGAATTAGTTTTACATTAAGCTTAGATGGTAGTACGCACATAAGGTGTTTGATGAAATGCCTAAACGACAATAATATGTGAAAATCATACTATACGCTTGAATGATATGATGATTATATATGGATTGTTTGATCGTATTAGTTTCGACTTAAGAATACTTATGGAACGAATGAGAATCCTAGAAAAGAGTAAACTTAAATGATATTGGCGTTAATTATGAAGATGTTGTTATGAAATGAATGGTATGTGTATGTGTATATGTAACTATTTGATTATGTGGCCGAATATGTCCTACAATATGAGTATGAAGCATAGATGGCATAATGACTATGTTCTAACATGTTAATTTGTGAATGAATGTGTGTCTAAGTTAGAAATTGAAATGTTTGATGGTTGACTTTCTGGAAAGTCAACAATAGTAGGAATGTTGTGATTTGGGTCTCTTATCATAAATGTACGATTTAGGAAGTCAAAGTGATGCACGATATATTTATAGCGAGATATGTAATGGCGTGTTTATATTATGCGTGTAGAAAGGATCTCATTGTTAATCTACACTATGAGTTGCTAGAAATCGACTAATGAAAGACAATTGTTGAGCATAAATTTATCGTGATTGATGATATGTGTGGTCATGTTAGTGCACTATGTCTATTGACTTCGTCTTGTATCATGTAATAGGATTATCAGTGCATAAGATAATTTAGCTTGAAAGTGGTGATTTACCTTGAAAGTGTCACATGTCATTTCAAGGGAAATCATGATTTAGCTTGAAAGTGTCACATGTCATTTCAAGGGAAATCATGATTTAGCTTGAAAGTAACATGTGTCATTTCAAGCTAAATCAACACACTATATATAGGTTTCAAGCTAAATCATGATTTAGCTTGAAGAAGACTTTTGCACATTTGACATTTAAAGAGCTCTAGTTCTAGAGAGAGAAACTAGAGAGAGAAAGTCTCTAAGTGATTCAAGTGATTGTACAATTTCAGATCTTATATAGAATCACGTTTATATTACATCTTGTGTGTTTCGGTCTCGATAGTTCACGGATTCCGCACGTAGAACTTTCGTTACGCAATCGTATTGGAGTCAAACCGGTCCTAACAAGTGGTATCAGAGCAGGAGCTCGATTGCGTTGATCAAACAACAAGATTCGTACCAGATTACAACGTTTTCAGATCTGAATTGCACCTTTTCTTCTTCATCTACTCTTTCTTTCACATTTTCTATGGATTTTCGACAAATTGAACGGGATTTAACGGTCCGAATCGGCTGATTTTTTAAGTATATTGTGCGAAAACAGTGGATCTACAATCCTACCAAGTTTCAGACTCAAATTCCTTGTCGTTTAGGAGATTTTTGAGTTTTTGTGTTCGAATCCGTAACATTCAGCAGGATTTCGCTTGAATCAGTCATAATTCAGCAAGGTTTCGCTTGAAATTCAAGCGAAATCCTTAATCAGTTAGATTTCGCTTGAGTAAAACTGATGATTTCGCTTCAAAAATGAACATCTTTGGATTTCGCTTGAATGATCAGCTACTTGATTTCGCTTGAAACATAAAAGTCTTGATTTCGCTTGAAAGTTGATTAAGTACTGATTTCGCTTCAAGAACTGATCATTTGGGATTTCGCTTGAAACAACTTAGATCAGATTTTGCTTGAAACTGTATAGTGGTTGATTTCGCTTCAACTGAAAAAATTGGGTTTTCGCTTGAAACTGATCAAGTGATTTCGCTTGAAATCAAGATTTTGCTTGAAGAGTGATTATTTGATTTCGCTTGAAGTGGTTGGTATAGTGATTTCGCTTGAGATTGTTCAAGACTTGAGATTTCACTTGAGATCCTTATTTCGCTTGAAAAGTGAAATTTCGTGTCAAGATTATTTCACGTCAACAGTGTATCAGTCTGTTTCAGGATATTATTGTGTATACTGATTGTTTGTTTGTTTGTTTGCAGGTGATTCGAGGTGATTTACACGGCACAAATACCAAGAATTCAAAATGTTTGATGAACTGGAAAACACTAAATTTGAAAGAATAAACAATTGGACTTGTTGTTCTTCTTTTGAGAAAAAGGAGGTTTTAATTGAAAGATTTGAATATTTCATGTGTCAAAAGGATGAAACGTTGGATGAGTTGGAAATACGGTTTAAAATTTTAATGGACAGTTTGAGAAACAAGAATATTAGAATATCAAATGATGAACATATATCGAAATTGGCAAATGCATTACCTACTAAATGGGATAAATTTTTGGTTGAGCTAAAAAGGGAAGATTTTTTTCAAGAACTTTATCCAAAACAGTTCTTTAATGAGGTTAATGGAGAATTTCGTAAAGAAAATAAGAAAAAGAAAGAATTTTTGACCGAAATAGAAAAGAATTTACAAAAATTGGAATTGGATGTAATTACTGAAATTGATAATAGAATTCGTGTGTGTCTTGCAACAAAGAGTATTTTGAAATATGATATTAAAAGGAAATGTTATATTGATGAAAGTATGAATCCTTTTGATTTCGTTAAAGTCTTTTGTGCAGGAACATACAGGATGGAAACAAAGAAAGAAGCCGGTGTTGAAAAAATGAATGAAAAGTGCTCAAAATGTGATAAACTTGGAGCAGACAATGCCAAATTCTTGAAAGATGTGGAGAATTTGACATTGGAAAACAAAGCTTTGAAAGATGGGAAGAAAGCTGATGATGAACAGATTTTAGAGTTGCGCTTGAACTGTGAAAAACTAAAATCTGAAAATATCAAACTGTTGAGTGATGTGGACAGTTTGACATTGGATAAAAAGATTTTGAAAGAAAAAGAAAAAGAGTTTGAAAATGAAAAATTAAAATTTGAAAATGATTTCAAAAGTCAGTTAAAGATTTTAGAAGATGAGAGAGATGTCTTTGGTAAAAATAATCTTGAAAAACAATGTGAAATAAATTCTCATCTTGATAAAATCATTCAATTTGAGCATGAAGCCGAAGGTAATAGAAAGAAAATTGCTGATTTAGAAAACAAATTGAAAAGTTTTGTGACTTCTGCATCATATGTTTGTCCAAAACCGATCAATTCTGTTCCAATAAGTGACTATGTCACAAATTTTGACAAAGTCAAAATTGAAGATTGTGATGACAAAGCTGATGATGAAATAGAAAAAGAAAAGAAAAATATTTTTAGATTTACAAGAAAAATTTAAAAATACTGTTTTGCAATCTACTGAAACAGGTGAATGCTCAAAGCAAAAACCTGTTAAGAAGAAGGCAGAACAGAAACAAAAAGATAAAATTTTGAAAAATTCTAAAAATGAAAATAAAAGCTCATCAGTTCAGTCATCCAATCATTATAAAAAATCACAAAATTTTAAAAACCAAAACTCACAAAATGTTGGTAATAAGTGGTGCAGGTTTGACCACAGTGCTCAAAAGACAAATCCAGCATTGAAGAGGAGAAATGATTATTACCAAGCCAAACAATGTTATGATTTGAAGGTTTGGACTGACAGAAGTGGATGGTATGATAACAGAGTGTGCTATACCTGTGGTATTAGAGGACACATTGCTGTTAACTGCCAGAATTGGAATTATGAAACAAGAAGATGCTATAACTGCCAGATCAAAGGTCACATTGCTAGAGATTGCCCAAAGAGATCGATGGGGAGATCAAGGGTTGAATCTCAGAAAACGATAAAGAAACCAGTCACTGTCAAGCCCAAAGAACATAAAGTGGAAGATAAGAAAGTAAAGCTTTCGCAGGGGCAGAGAGACAGACTGAGGAAGAAGAGGAAGAAGGCGAGAGAATACTTGGAGAAGATTTTGTCTTCAGGTTCACCGGTTGGTTCGAATAAAAGTTCTGATGAATCGATTCACTCGACGGCAAAGTCAAGCAAATCGAATTCTTCAGATGCAAATCTGAGGACAAACAAGAAGAAAAAGAAAGTTATTGGCGATGAATCTGGCTCGTCAAAGTCAGACAAGCCAAGTTCGGGCAATGAATCTGATTCCACAAAATCAGAGGAGCCACAAGTTGAGGTAAAGAAGGAAGAGACAGTTCCATTAATGAATGATGAGAACTTTCCACCATTACAAGCCGCAAACCTAAAATCAAAAGGTGTTGATGCTGGAAAAATGTTTAATAGCAATGTTAAACATATTTTTAGTAAGATGGTTGATGGTAAGGAAAAAGGAGTGAAAGAGTTTTATGAAGAAAAGAGAAAAGCTCAAAATGCGCCTAAGGCTGGTCAGGCTTGGGTGTCAAAATTTGTTGGTTAAATTCCTGACTTGCCGGAGCTTCCAGGTTGGTAAGTGTGAAGCAGGTATCGGCATCATTCTTGAGAAATTCACAGGATGGTAACTGTGATATTTCGTCTTACTAGTGGTTAATCAAGGACATTAAGTTGTACTTGATTTTCTACAAGTGATTGTGGTGTTTGATCTTATATTGTTAAAATCTGTACAAATTGGTTAAAAGAAAATCAAGGTGATGAGATGACCCCGAACCTACAAGTGATGGGTAAACAAACTAATTTTTTCCGGAAAAACCATTCTGATTAAAACAAACTTAAGTGTTTTGAAATCATTATGGGAAAATAGTTTGTTGTAAGGGAGAGTGTTGATCGAATATGCCGAAACCCTCACGGCTGAACAAACATGATTACTTTCATCAGATTGAAAAACGGTTTTCAAACTGTTAAGATCAATGTGTTGTATATCATGGGGGTACGTTATATTTTCTGTTTAAAGTGTATTTTTTCTGCAAATCAGAACACGATAAGCAGAAAATGGATGGCGAGACAAAGCTATCAGTGTTGGTTGTCAAATTTTCTTTAAATGGTTTTGCATTTTAGGGGGAGTAATATTGTTAGAAAATACAAAAACATTGAAAATTTGAAAAAGTCAAAAACATGATAAAATTAAAAAAATTGAGTTTTTGCGTAAAAAAAGGAAATGATAGTACATCAGTAGACGGTTACAGTATGCTAAAGAATTGGAAAGTTTAAATGTGTTAAACGATCTCACCGTGGATGTGTCGGTAGATTTTTATACATTTAGTAAACTTTTTCGGGATATAAACCTAAATTCAAACTTGCTTATTTTGTGGGGAACACTACTTGGATATATAGGTAACCCCTGAAATCTCGTTTGAAAGGTCTCATAATCTGATATACTAGGTCTTTATACTCAATGATGTCTGGGGTATTATTCCGGGACTTCTGCTGAATGGAAGTTCTGACCTAGTCCTTGGATAATACTTTCTGCAAATGCTTGAAACATAGCATTAAACCCTCAGCATGCTGATGAAACAATAAAATTGATAGTCGCTGCTGTTGTAAGCAAAAAGATCCTCTAAAGGGGACATACCGTAAAGTCGAAGCTGATATCTCTCTGCGTATACGGAAGTATCGACCTGAGATCCCTCGGCCCTCGCATACCTAATTTATATACAGATATCATTGTAGTATACTCACCTGTAAGACTGATTATTGGGATTCTGGATACGGGAGTATATTCAAGAGGTGGGACACATGAATAGGTTTAAGTTCATAAGACATCTAATTCGTATCCTGAATCAGTTGAAATTTGTGTGAAAATTTAAGTGGATCAGTATATCGACAATCTAAGTGAATTGTTTAATGCATAATGTGATTTTAAGCTCAACGGTACTTGTGACTTGTCGGTAACTGATATGATCCTCTAACGCATACTCAAACAAAAATATTGTCTGTAAATATGTTTGTACATATTTCGTTATTGTTTTATATTTTCAGAAAATACAAAAAGATTTTGATTTTGCTTTATTTTCGACAATCGATGTCTGAGTGCTGAGTTTCAAAATCTAAGTAAGCTGATTGTGTTTCTGAAAATAAAACAAGTTCATTAAATTGAAACTTGAATTAAAATCAAAAATTTTAAAAACAGTTTGTGATATCTCCAAGGTCATTAGCTTGAACTTGGATGATTAACTATGAGGGAGTTGGATTCTTTAATACTGCTAAATCTATACTGTTTGTTGATAGGGGGAGTGGATTAGAGAGATTGATTGAAAATTCAAAATGCTGTTACTCATAAATGTTTGAGAAATTGCAGATGATAGTCCAGACTACGATCCCGGAAGCAAAGTCTAAGGGGGAGTCTGAAGACAAGTTTGAAACAAAGAAAAGCTTGTAGATGGAAAGCTAGGTGTCGATCCCAAAGCATGGAAGCTTGATGAAAGGGGGAGCCTGAAGCTGATAGAAGAAGAGAGTGATGGATGCGTACAATGTTACAATCTAAGTGATACAGAGTGATACAGAATGATCAAGACTGAAGAAGGTGTCCTAACAGAGAATAGTCACTGAAGACTTCGTCAATATCCAAGGGGGAGTCTGTTAGTGCACTATGTCTATTGACTTCGTCTTGTATCATGTAATAGGATTATCAGTGCATAAGATAATTTAGCTTGAAAGTGGTGATTTACCTTGAAAGTGTCACATGTCATTTCAAGGGAAATCATGATTTAGCTTGAAAGTGTCACATGTCATTTCAAGGGAAATCATGATTTAGCTTGAAAGTAACATGTGTCATTTCAAGCTAAATCAACACACTATATATAGGTTTCAAGCTAAATCATGATTTAGCTTGAAGAAGACTTTTGCACATTTGAGATTTGAAGAGCTCTAGTTCTAGAGAGAGAAACTAGAGAGAGAAAGTCTCTAAGTGATTCAAGTGATTGTACAATTTCAGATCTTATATAGAATCACGTTTATATTACATCTTGTGTGTTTCGGTCTCGATAGTTCACGGATTCCGCACGTAGAACTTTCGTTACGCAATCATATTGGAGTCAAACCGGTCCTAACAGGTCATGTTTACTAACAAGGGTATCAATGTATGGTCATGTAAGGATGGATAACATGTCTACGGACTCAAGCACGGAGGCTAACGGGTCAAAAGTAAGCATGGAACCTATGCTTGATTTTGGACGCTCAAGGTAAGTGATTTCCGTAATCACTTCTTAGTTTGTTTAAGTAAGGTAGTGTTCTAGTTAATTAAGCATGATTATTGAAGTCAAGTATGGATGTGGTTGTATGAAATCGATGATTTTCGCTAAGTAGACCGAACGGGTAAAAAATGAGGTCTTATTGTTATAACGGAATGATGCCTAAGTAACAACTATGATATTATAACCGGGTAATGGGTAGAATTGCATATAAGTACGCTAACCAAGAAACGGAGACGCGGTTTAATAGTCAAAAGACTCGGTTGTAAGTTATGAGTAATGGATAAACAATTTATGAATGGAAATTGTATTAACAAAGTTTAATTTCGTATAATTGAATGAAATGAATGGGTTTAACGCATACCGGGTATCGGGTGCGTAAACTCCAAGTACAAAACTCCGGATAACGTAGAAGTATTATAGTTATAATGTTCATGTAAGTTTTGGGCTAAAACAAATGAGTTGTTTGATGAAAACATGAACGGGTCGAATAATTCGTAAATGAATAATAAGTCGAAAATGTATAAGTTAAGAATTTCCTTAACCCGGATGTTGGATTTTAAGTTCACATGATATAATATCAAATTACGATCACGTAGAAAGAAACGGGAGGTAAAACTGATAAACGGTTTGAAAGTTACGGCCGTTTTCGTAAATGAATATAATAAGTCGAAAGCGTATAAGTTAAGAATTTCCTTAACCCAGATGTTAGATTTTAAGTTCACATAATATAATATCAAATTACGATCACGTAGGAAGAAACGGGAGGTAAAACGGATAAACGGTTTGAAAGTTACGGTCGTTTTCGTAAAAAGGATTAAACCGGAAAATCTGTAGCTGGGCTGCAGCGTAACCTACGGCTCAGCCGTAGGCTACGGTACTGGAGGGGCTGTTTTGTTGATTATTCTGTAGCTGGGCTGCAGCGTAACCTACGGCTCAACCGTAGGCTACGGTACTGGAAGGGCTGTTTTGTTGATTATTAATGGACTGTAAGCTACGGTCTGTAGACCGTAGCCTACGACATGATTGATAAAATTGTTATATGTTGTTGTTTGATGGTGTATGAGATAAATTATGATATTTAACAACTTTTTACACATACAACTAACCGTGGTCTACGGTGGGCCTCATAAACTTGATTTTGATTGTTTCCTTGATGTTTATGGGTTATAAATCCAAGTCTAAGCCCCATGAAATAAATGCACGGGTACGTAAGTGGTATGCAAGAACTTGTACGTATGTAGGTGTCTATGTATGTGTGTATGAGGGTACGTATGAATGTATGCATGTATGTTTGATTGTAAAAATGTATGTATGTATGTAGGTGTGTATGTATAAATGTAAGAATGTATATATGCATGATTTCAATACGATTGAGTATTAACGTATTAATTGTGTGCCTTGAGATTGAAATGTAATATAGGTACATTATTGAAGTTTCACCAAGAGATAGACACTTAGATGAAATGCATGCATTTAGAGAGATAACGGAATGGAAAGTGCACGAGGATAGAACGTAACGAGTCTCCATGATTATAAATCATGTTTATAATACATAAGGTGTACTAATGTTGTGATGTTATGTGGTGAGTGCAGGTTGTACAAAATTATGGATCATCGTCACTAGGTATAAGAGATCGAAGAACGAGTCACTGAACAGATTGTACGGGAATGCTTAACTATGTAATTTAGTAAACATAATTTAATGTTTTCGTTTCGTAAACGAGTCAATTTATGCATTTAATGTAAAGTGTTTGTTTTCAAAATAAACTATCGAGTAGGTTCAAGACGTCTATAATCAAAGAAATTTTATGGTACGAATTTCCGCTGCGACTTTCTGTCAAATACGTATTAGGGTCTTACAAGTTGGTATCAGAGCCCTGGTTTGAGCGAATCATGTGACAACTGGCACCAAACCGGTAATTTCCGTACACTTTAATTATTATTTAATGACTGCAATTATGTGCTTAAATGTCAACCTTGTTTGATTACGTGATATACTTGTGAATTCATGCACGTTTTATACTACAAAATATTGCTTTATGCATAAACGAGAGCGTTGCGTCAGAAATACTAGTAAACTCACCGGTAAGACACTTTGTGTCAACAAAACTGCAGAAAGCAGTCAGACATTAGAATTAAGGTCTAGGTGTAGGTCCAACAACAAGAATACATTAAAACTCAAGAATACATACAAGGGTTAACATATATACATTCCGGAAGCTAAAATAAGCACTAGAAAGCACCCGAAACGCACTATAAGTGCAGAATTTCAGTAAATTCAGCTATGATCAGCATTATGACACTGAAATATTACGCAGAAATCACGAGTTATCTTCCAGAATACTTCCCTAAGTGTCGGGAATTGAAAGGGTTACAAAAGGATACTTAAAAGACACTAAACAGTGCAATTTAGCACTTTAAAGGAACAGTGTCTAACCGAACAACCGGCCGGACAATATCCGGAACATCAAAATATTATTTGAGGCATTGTTTTATTATTTCTGAGCTAGTAATGATGCCCGAACACACTAACACACACTAACATACCTAGTAACAAACTACATAAACTAGATACTTGGAAACTAATTATAAGTAACTACATGGTTCAAAATTTTCAATTAGACCCCTCCCCCCCCCCTAGCAAAAAAAATCGGCCACATGCTGAAGGGGTATGGTCCCAAAAAGCTGCGCAACCTCCTGCAAGGTCGCGCGGGACCATACTCCTTACTCAGCAATTTTCTTGATTGCCAACCTCGCGCGGGCTACAACACATATGCGTAACGTGGCGCGAGGTCCACATAAGAGTAAACTCCAGTTAGCAACACTTAGCATTCTAAAAAGAACATCTGAAGGCTCATGCCTAGCGTGAGGTAATAACATGCTCAGCAAGAGCCATGCGTAACTACGGCGCAAGGTCTTCCCAGATAGTACACAAGGTACAAGTGGCAGAATAAAAGAGCCAATCAGGGCCCTTCTGATCCTGCGCAATCGTGCTCCACGATCGTCTGACATGCAGGAGACAAAAAGTACTTAAGGACACCTATGTGGCACCAATCACAGGGCAGAGACAACTGCCCCACGATCTCCACTTACCTGCTGATGGCAGAAGTGCAGCAAGGCCGACAACAGTGACACGTGGCTCCAACCACATTGCGCCAGCTCCATAAAGCTCCTAGAGGCCACTAACGGTCGACTCCAGTGAGACAAGGAGCATATCCTCCAAGTTGTCGCCTTCTGGCCCAAGGCCCATCAGCCCACACCCTCTTACACCTCTCCGGCTATAAATAGAGAGCTCACTTCACAGGTTAAAACACTCCATTCCCTCTACTCTCACTTAATACTTAATTCTCTCCCCAAATACAGTCGCTTATTCTCACGCCGGAGCCCGGTTAAGAGGGAAACCCCCACATTCCCCTCTTAACGAGTAACGGTGTTCTGTTTTGCAGATAAACCACGGTCATTAAGGAGCTCAGGAAACATAAAGAAGATTAACCATCATGGTAGAAACATAAAACAAACTGATTAATCCCGTAATTAGTTCCGTGTTTCTTCATTGGCGCCCACCGATTTTTCTACAAACCACTCTCATCTTCTTTCCTGAGTTTTCGTTGTTTTTCTTCCTTCGATCATGGCTGGTCAAGGAATCATTCCCGAGTTTGTTGGTCTTGGCGCAGACCCTAACGCAGCGTTGGGGGTGGATAACCAAAACATCCAACCCCAACACGTTGAAGAAATCGACGAGATCGAGATGGCCAACACTGGGGGTCCGCGCGGGAGCTTCACCCGCATCACTCAAACTACCCCAGGAAACAACGGTGCTGGACCTTCGAACCCAGCTCCACCTCAGAATATCTCAGCGCTATTAGGGCTACCAGAGGGCGAAACCCCAGCCTCATGGTACGCCAAGCAACTCGCCACCATTAACGCGGCGTATCAATCCTTGAGCGCGCAACAAGCAGTTTTAACGGCAGAACCTTCCTTGGTTACACCAACCGGCCCCAGTCACGGGCCGCGCCAGATGCCACGACCGCAAAATATCCAAGGAAGAGCCAACAGACCTCCCCCTACCCGAAGACTAAGCGTGCAGGACACGCGCGACACACGGGGAGAAACCGAAAGCTACTATGACGACCCGTCAAACTTCCAAAGAGGCCCAGTTCATAGCCGGCTCACGCCGCGCAACATGAACGACGAGTGGGAAGAGACTGACCCGAACGATCCAACTTGGGAGAACGATGACGAGTCTTCGGTCTTCAATCGTTTACAAAGAAATCACGAGTACTACAAACCAAGGCAGCACGTTGGGTATACCGAAGAGGCAGAGCGTGACTTTCGCCTCGCCTACCAGCCAGCTGAAGCCGTAGAGCATTCGAAGTTCATTCCGAAGATAGCGCTTGCGCCGCTTAAAAAAGAAAAGTTACCTCCGACAGTTGGAAAGTTTAACGGATTGACTGATCCCGATGATCACGTCAGCTCTTTCACAAGCGCCGGTTGCATGGGGAACTGGAATATGCCCATGTGGTGCCATCTGTTTATCCAAACGCTTACCGGGGCTGCTCGCGCCTGGTTCGACAGCCTTCCTCCGGGAAAGATAAAATCATGGGTAGATTTCAGGACTCAGTTTTTGAGTCACTTCAGTCAACAAAGGCGATACCAGCGCGACACTGCTGAAGTTGAAGATATCTGGCGAAGAGATAACGAGGGTTTGGAAGATTTCATTACGCGCTTTAACAAAGAATGTTTGGAGATCGGTGGCGTGAGTGAACAACTCATGCGCTGCCACTTCAAGAAAGCCATCCGCTGCGATAGCCTAATTAGAACCATCACTGGGAAGGATGGAATGCCCAAGGAGTGGGATAAACTCATGGAAGCCGTGAAGATAGTCGCGCAAACGGAAGAGTCACTCGCACGAAACAACAACTATCGTTCGGAGAATAGATTTTCTAAAGAGGGTCACTCGCGCGACAACAACAGACGCAACAAAGGCAAGAACCCTGGGTGGAAGGCCAACCACTCCAGCGGTTATAGTGAACGACCCCGTTATGAAGAACGATCCCGCTATAAGGAAGACGCGCGAGATACTATTGATCGCATCGGCTACAGAAAGGCAGTCAGAGATGATAATCGTGAAAAGCATTGGACTCCGCTCATAAAAACACCAAAAGAGGTGCTAATGACGGAGAACCATGATTTTAAGGCTCCCAGACCTATGACGAACAAAAAGGGGCAAGACCCCAATCTGTATTGTGATTTCCACAAGGATACAGGCCACTTAACAGATGATTGTTACAGCTTGCGTCAAGAGATCGAGAGAGCACTAAAGAGCGGAAAGCTGAGTCACTTAGTGAAAAACGTGCGCAAAGAAACTCGACAGCTCCATCGCCACGATAAAGGAAATCACAAGAAAGTACGACGCCTGGAGACACACATGGTCAATGGACCAAGGTATAGCGCGAGAGAAAAAGGCAAGAGACCTTACGAGCCTTCATGGCAAGAACAGCAAGTTGTTTTCCCGGTGGTGCGCGGGGGTCCCCGAGCCACACGACCCATCGTCATCACCGGTATCATCGGTCATTATGAAACTGAATACATCTTCATTAACCCGGGGAGTACAACAGACATCATCTATGAACAATGCTTTAACCAGTTCGACGACGAAGACAAAGCGAGACTTGAACCAGTTGACTACCCACTGTCTGGGTTCTGCAATGAAATGGTCTTCCCGCTAGGCCAAATTAGCTTCCCCGTCACACTCTCTGACGGGAAGCATTCAAGAACAACAAACGTTAACTTCATGGTGATGCCTGTTAAGTCAAGACATGATGTGCTGATCGGGAGAGAGACGCAAGGTGAGCTGAATATGATAACTTCCACCCCCCACTCAGCGATTGGTTTCCCAACCAAGACGGGGGTGGCAATCGTTTATGCAAAGAAGGAAGTGATGTCAACAGAAGAGATGCGCCCAACAAAAGCGGCAAAGGTTTCAACAACCGAGCCCGAAAAATGGGTTTTAAATCGCAAATATCCGGAGCAAACGGTGACGATAGGCCACGCTATCTCACCAAACATCAGAACTCGTCTCAAGCAGCTCCTATTCAAGAACATGGATATTTTCGCCTGGACCCCGGCCGACATGACCGGAGTCCCGCGCGACATCACAGAGCACTGTTTAAATACCTACCCCTCGGTTGAGCCGAAAGTCCAAAGAAGGCGAAGCTTAGGGGCAGACAAAACGAAAGCGATGAATGAGCAAGTATGCGAGTTACCTAAAGCCGGCATCCTGCGAGAGGTACGTTATCAAAGTTGGGTTGCGAACCCTGTAATGGTAGAGAAGTCTAGTGGTGGATGGCGAATGTATGTTGACTATACCGATCTCAACAAGGCATGCCCTAAGGATTGTTACTCTTTGCCTGAGATCGACAAAAAGATAGACTCTCTCGTGCCATACAGATGGAAGTGCTTCTTGGATTGCTACAAGGGGTATCATCAAGTTCAAATGAAGCTCGAGGATGAAGACAAGATGGCTTTTCGTACTGATCTTGGGATTTTTTGCTATACGAAGATGCCATTCGGCCTGAAAAATGCTGGCGCCACATACCAGCGATTGATGGACAAGACCTTCGCGGGTGACATCAGAAAGCATATTGAAGTTTACATCGATGATCTAGTGGTCAAAAGTCCCGAAGAGGACCAAATGTTGAAGGACATCGAGAAAACGTTCAATTCATTGCGCAGCGTAAACATGAAGTTGAATCCAGCCAAGTGTTCTTTTGGCATGGAAGAGGGGAAGTTCTTAGGCTTCATAGTCACAAACGGCGGCTTCAAAGTGAATCCGGAAAAAGTCCAGGCCATAGAACGAATGCCATCGCCGCGTACAATCAAAGAGATGCAACGGCTAGCCGGCCACCTCGTCGCGCTTAACCGCTTTCTATCAAATCACGCCGCAAAGTCATACCCTTTTATCAGCACGCTGTGCAACTGTGTGAAGAAGCAAGAGTTCAGATGGACCCCCGAAGTAGAAAAGGCTTTTCAGCAAATGAAAGAATGTTTGATCGAGCTCCCCACCCTGACTGCACCATTTGAAAAAGAACCACTCGTACTGTACTTATCTTCTTCAGATAAGGCAGTAGGATCGGTGTTACTGGTGGAAACAAATGGAGTTCAAACTCCAATTTATTATGTCAGCAGGGTACTCACTGACCCTGAAACGAGATATTCCACGATGGAAAAATTGGTACTAGCGCTGCTACACGCCTCCAGAAGGCTGCGCAGATATTTTACAGGGCATGTGATCACCGTACTTACCAATTTCCATATCGGCACGATACTTCAAAAACCAGAAACATCCGGGCGGTTAGCGAAATGGGCCATCGAGCTGGGGGGCCACAACATTCTGTACCGGCCGCGCCCAGCCATCAAGGGTCAAGTTCTAGCGGACTTCATCACAGAAGTCCCAGTTGAGAAAATCAAAGATTGCGAGCTGGTGGAGACTCCTGAAAAGGACACGACAAATGAGACTTGGATGCTTTATACTGATGGGGCCTCAAATGAGGACGGCGCGGGAGCTGGATTGTGCCTAGTGAGCCCTGAAAACCATGAATTCACTTACGCCATCAAGTTGGATTTTAAAAATACCAACAACGAGGCGGAATACGAGGCATTTCTGGCAGGCTTGCGCCTCGCCATCAAAATGGGAGCTAAAAACCTACATGCACATGTTGATTCACTCTTGATAGCCAGCCAAGTCAACGGTATATACGATGCACAGGGGTGAAGTTATGGCCCTATATCTAGAGCAGGCAAAAGAGTTGCTTCAACAATTCAAGTCTCACAAGGTAATCCACATCAATCGCTCTGAAAACAAACCAGCTGATGCTTTGAGCAAGCTTGCTTCAACCTCCTTTCAACATCTCGCCAAAGATGTAAGGATTGAAGTACTCAAGAATCCATCAGTGCTGCTAAGACAAGTCAACGTGATTGAGATAGGGCAGCCATCCTGGATGACCCCTATCATCCCATATTTGCAAGAAGGAGTACTCCCTGAAAGTAAAGCAGAGGCAAGGAAGATCCAGAACAAAGCCCTGCAGTACGAAATGAGCGACGGTATCTTATACCGCAAGTCCTTCTTGGGGCCACTACTGCGCTGCGTGGACCCCCAAGATGCAAATTACTTGATCAGGGAGATCCACGAAGGGATCTGCGGCATCCATGTAGGACCACGAATGGTTGTCGTGAAGATTATGAACGCCGGATATTACTGGCCAGGGATGCATGTTGATGCCCTGAAAGAGCTGCGCAAGTGCGACACTTGTCAACGGCACTCTCCAAAAACCCTGCGCCCCAAAAACGATCTGATCCCCGTATCCACTGCTTGGCCTTTTCAGCAGTGGGGAATTGATATGGTTGGACCATTCCTAGAGGCTCCTGGCGCCGTCAAGTTTATAATAGTGGCCGTCGATTACTTCACGAAATGGGTGGAGGCCAAAGCCCTCGCTTCAACTACTGCCATGATGGTGCGCAAGTTCATCTGGGAACACATCATCTGCAGATTTGGCCTCCCACTCAAGATCGTAACTGACAACGGCACCAACTTTGCGTCTGAAGACCTCCAGAACTGGATGAAAGAGATGAAGATCGAACACACTTTCTCCTCCGTTGCGCATCCTCAAGGCAACGGGCAGGTTGAAAGTGTAAACAAGTGTATTGTCGATGGGATTAAGGCCCGACTGGGCACAAAGCGAAGAGGCTGGGTGGATGAGCTCCCGAGTATCTTGTGGGCTCACCGAACCATGCCGAAAACAAGTACCGGCGAAACCCCTTTTAGCCTAGTCTATGGCTCAGAAGCGGTTATCCCGGCAGAAGTTGGCCTGCCCTCTCCGCGTTTGACAGCAGTCAACGCAATCGACAACGAGGCAGAGCGTCGTCTTGACTTGGATGCTGGAAGAAAGGCGCGAAATTGCGCGAATTAAAGAAGCCAAGTACAAAACACAACTGGAGAGGTACTACAATGCGCGAGTCTGCATCTGTACCTTCACGCCAGGTGAATACGTCTTTCGAGACAACGAAGCCTCAAACGCGGAACACCCAGGAAAACTAGCACCCAAATGGGAAGGCCCATACTTGGTTCACGAAGTGCTAGGAAAAGGGGCTTACAAATTGCGCACCATGGATGGACACATCATCCCGCGCACGTGGAACGCGCAACAACTGCGCAAATGCTATATGTGACTATCCTAGGCCCTGCGCCTTTATCGACTATTGTTGGCCATGCGCCTTTTACTTTCCTATGTTGGCTACACGCTTTTTACGTTACAAGCAATGTACTATTGGCCTAAGCGCCTGTTTCTAAGTCAATGAAAGCATACGACATGTTTTCTTTTACGCCGACTCCTTTTGTTACAAATGCATGTTAAACTTTTGATTAGCACGAAAACACTCCAGTTAACACTCGCTCAAGGGCCACTCTTACATTTATTCGCGCTAACTTAACCAAAGTTTCTAACAACAGTGCAATAATTGTAACGGGAAAGGACAAACAAGCATCATATTTAAAAACAAGCGCAACCGCGCAAACAGTTGTATAGACTACGGATAACGTTCATTCCATTTAAAACTAGCGCGACCGCGCAACAACTTACATTCTAAGCATAAACAAAAAATTACAAGGCACAAAGCCTGTTGACAAACCTACTCAAACTCATCGTTCCCACTGCCACCATGCTTCTCGCCTTCATCACCATCATCGTCATCAGGTTTACCGTCATCACAATCGTTCCCACCATCATCACCAGCTGGCTCTTCATCTGATAGTTCAATAGTTATCGGTGGGTCGAGAATGGCCTTTATACGTCCACACCAGTCATCATGTTCCAGGGCCTTCGAAACCAAGTCCATCACAGGTAAGGCCAAATGATTGTAAGCATTCTCAGCATGAACCAACTCGGCATCAGCTTCATCAGTTACCGAGCAATGACTGGTATCAAACTCCTGACCAAACATTTCTTCGGCATGCTGCGCACACTCCATATAACCACCGCGGTGACCAACTGCGCGGGAAGCATCTATGAGAGCGGCGACAGTCTTGTCCAGCTCACCAGCATTCAAAATCGAGTTAGCAATCTACATCAGAATAAGCAAGTAAGGAACAGACTTTAGTAAATAAGACTAAGGTTGAAAAGAGACAAGTACCAGAACTATCCCTCTGCCGCTCAGCCATTCGATATCCGAGGATAGCGCATCAACAATGTTCTGAGCCTCAGCATAGTTAGTCTGTGCCACATTAAGGGCAGAGGTACTCACATCACGCGCTACTTCGGCTCGTTCCTTGGCCTCCTCAGCAGTTACGGCCTTAACTTTCTCCGCCTCAAGGTCGATTTCTAAGGACTCGCATTTATCAACCTGATCATTCAGGCGGCGCTTCAGTTCGGCGATCTCAACATCCTTGGCCTGGAGATCCTTATCCTTGCCCGACAGCTACAACTTCACATCAGCAAGCTCAACCTAAAAAGGACAGGACTTAGGATATTTTGCAAACAAAGCACGAAAAGAAAAGGTATAAGTTGTACAAACCTCAAGCTGTTCCTTAGCAGCCTTAGCAGCTTGCACACCCTCGACCTCCGCCGTCAACTCCACAATCTTGGCCTCAAGGTTGACAATCTTGTTACGAGCCGCGGCCGCGCGCTCATTGTCCTTCTCGCATATGCGCTTAAATTCGGCTTTCTCCTTAGCCAGCTGCTGTTCAGCAGCATGAAGCTTGTTTTTCAGGCCCTCGCGCCCCCAGTCTTCTGCCTTCTTATCAGCCTCAAGCTTGGCCCTCTCTTCATCAAGGGCAGATTTCGACTTCTCAAATTCACTAATACGCTTCAGCATCCGCTCGCGGTACCTCTCCCAGTCCGACCGCTCCCTAACCATAGTTCGCCACTCCCGTACAATCTCCTGGTTAGCAGCGCGAGCATTCGCCTCCCCGAGCATATAAGTGCGGTATAGCGCTTCATGAGTCTTCGCCCTCTACCGGTTAACCTCTCCAGGAGTGAAAGAGTTGAAGAACCAATCGCGGCAGGGGCCGAACTCTTGAAAAGTGTCCTTTTGCCTCAAACTCCAGGGAGCCCGATGGGGGGCATTACCGCGTTCCTCTTCGGTATAACTTTTATAGTAGATATCACCGACGGTATCCTTCGCCCCAATAGCTTGTGGATTATAACCCCCGGCGCCACCAGAACTCGCGCCACTAGAAACATACGGACCTGATCCCCCAGTGGAAGTCACCTTAGAGCGATGGGGGATATCAGTATGCGTAGGGGGGTAGGTTTTGTAACCTCAGGTTCTTTTTGTCTCTCTTGATGGGGCTTCGCAGACCCCGCGACGCTCAAAACCTCCGGACCCTGCGCTTTCTCTTGAATAGTGATAGCAGCGGCACCGGTATACCTCAATGGATCATCAGTAGGCTTTTCAACAGTTTTTTGCTTCTCCTTCTCCACATCAGAGGCTTTCTTCCTCTTCGCCTCCTCAGCCTTCCTATCTTCCTCGGCTTTCCTCTTCTTCTTGGTCTCTGCAAAAGCTAAGTGGTTAAGAAGAGAAGAGCAACAAGGAAGAACTAAAAACAAACTTACCAGGAGAGAACCTATAAAGCGAGCGCAGATTGCTCTGTTTACCAAGCACAAGAGCCCCGCCAACCTTCGACGCAACGGCCACACCAGCAGTCGCCTCGCTCCTCGTTCTTTTTCTGCTGATCAACTTCTCAGCAGCCTCCTCCTCTTCTTCCTCTTCCTCTTCCTCATGCGCAACAGAGGAAGGAGTAGCGCCAGCATCCGGGTTGCGAGAACCCGCGCTCCCTGAGCCTCCAGCTCCAATCTTCTTCTCGCCTGCGCGCGACAAGCCTTCAAGTGAGTCACTAATAACTACGAAATCTGTCAAGTTACTTTGACGAAGCCGAAGAGTACCTTTTTCACCAGCACCAGCAGCTGCGCGGCTACTCCCGCCCTTCTTGCTTGTCACCTCAGGCTCGACCGTTTTCTTCTTCTTAGGGGGTTTCTTCTTCTTCTCTTCGGGGTCGATACCCAGGTCGCGCAGCACACCTGCAAAGATAGTAGACCAGGAACTTAACTCCCCGGCCGAGGACCCCACAGACTCTTCGCTGGAAAGATAGACAACCTCTTTCCCAGCAGAAGTAATAGAGCGCAAGGGACGAGGGTTAGGTATATGTGCACCTTCAGTTGCGGTAGGCGGCGTGGCGAACGCATCAGCAACAGGGTACATAAAGTTAACCTTTATCTGGTCATACCAGTATTCCTCTCCATCCTGAAGCGGGCGCACGCCCATAGTACCGCCAAAAGTGGCGAAGGCAGCTTGATACAAACGCGCCTCTGCACGACAAATCATATGAATAAAACGCAAGCTGCGAAAGACCAGTGAAAAACAAGGAAATTACTAACCTCTGTTATCAATCATCAAGACAGGAACATCCTTGCTATCAGGCAGCCATTGATCGCTCATCCTCGCCGCCACCAAGACATTTTCCCCAAACACTCGGTTTGGGGTGGGAGTAAGCTCCCGATACCAAGCCTCAGTCTTGGGGATCGCCAAGTCTTCCTTCACGATCGTTTCAGTCCAAGCACGAAAAGTCATGGGTATCGGAATTACCTCCTCTCGGATATAGAAAAACTTAGGTTTCCAGTCATGGAAACTCTTGGGAGGGTTTAAAAGTATCTTCTTCGCCGTGCCTCGACTGGCGAAGGAATAAAAACCCATATTCCTCTGAAGTTGGTAGAAAACCCGGAATCTATCAACAGTTGGCTCTATGCCATGAGCCCAACACAGGAACTCGAAATGTCGAACCCGAACCATTTCGGGTGGGCTCATTTGAGATATATGGAACCCATAATATTGAAGAATATGAGCCATGAAGTTCGTCGCCGGCAACCGGAAGTTGCCCTGATGAAAGAAGTCTTCGAACAAAGTGATGTACCCCGCTGGTGCATCATCGGCCGTCTGGTTCTGGCCGGGGTACCGGCCATCCCACTCCGGTGGGAACCGGAAACAACGTGAAAGCTGTTAAAAAAGCCCTAAATCCCACCGGAGAACAGGTACAGGACCTTCTTCTCCGGGATTATCTTCATGTTGTTCTTCAGCCATCGATAAACAAAGGTCTCGAATATACTGGGAACAAGCTTGATAATTTGCTACGATGTTCTTCAAGAGCTTGAATACCTGCTGCAACCGTGTTCTTCAAACTTTGAAGATTTAAAGAAGTTCGAGAGGAAATAAAGGAATAGTAGAAGAGAAAAGTGATAAAACCTCTCATCTCTTCGGATATATATACCCATCGCATTTAATGCGATGGGTAACCGTGCCGAGGTCGCCGCAAGCAAGGCCAATCAGAAAACGCCACGTAAGGCGGGTTTCCCGGAGTGACGGTTACCACGCGCGCGTGGGCCTCACTCTCTGACGGAAATACGATTCGTCAGGGACAAGTTGATGACAACCGTCAGAGGTCAACTCAAATGTCACCAACCGCGACTTTTTCACCAACCTGTCAGAAATTCAAATTTCGGGGTTTTTCCCGCCCAAAGTCATTAGAAACTTCACATACAAGCTAACAACAAAGCCAGTAGCAAGCCTGGTAGCCGCGCCGTAGTAGCCAACAACTTACACGCGCGCCGTCTACCAAAGCCATAAGCATCCTTCTACTTTATTTTCTTAAGTCCAGAGCTCCAACCACTTGCCTTGCGCATGGTGCAGCACTGGACTGGGGGGACTTGAAGGGGTATGGTCCCAAAAAGCTGCGCAACCTCCTGCAAGGTCGCGCGGGACCATACTCCTTACTCAGCAATTTTCTTGATTGCCAACCTCGCGCGGGCTATAACACATCTGCGTAACGCGGCGCGAGGTCCACATAAGAGTAAACTCCAGTTAGCAACACTTAGCATTCTAAAAAGAACATCTGAAGGCTCATGCCTAGCGCGAGGTAATAACATGCTCAGCAAGAGCCATGCGTAACTACGGCGCAAGGCCTTCCCAGATAGTACACAAGGTACAAGTGGCAGAATAAAAGAGCCAATAAGGGCCCTTCTGATCCTGCGCAATCGTGCTCCACGATCGTCTGACATGCAGGAGACAAAAAGTACTTAAGGACGCCTATGTGGCACCAATCACAGGGCAGAGACAACTGCCCCACGATCTCCACTTACCTGCTGATGGCAGAAGGGCAGCAAGGCCGACAACAGTGACACGTGGCTCCAACCACATTGCGCCAGCTCCATAAAGCTCCTAGAGGCCACTAACTGTCGACTCCAGTGAGACAAGGAACATATCCTCCAAGTTGTCGCCTTCTGGCCTAAGGCCCATCAGCCCACACCCTCTTACACCTCTCCGGCTATAAATACATAGCTCACTTCACAGGTTAAAACACTCCATTCCCTCTACTCTCACTTAATACTTAATTCTCTCCCCAAATACAGTCTCTTATTCTCACGCCGGAGCCCGGTTAAGAGGGAAACCCCCACATTCCCCTCTTAACGAGTAACGGTGTTCTGTTTTGCAGATAAACCACGGTCATTAAGGAGCTCAGGAAACATAAAGAAGATTAACCATCATGGTAGAAACATAAAACAAACTGATTAATCCCGTAATTAGTTCCGTGTTTCTTCACATGCCTAGATGGGAAGATCATGTGAATATTTCTTGGATTCATCTAGGATTATGTAAGGATTTGTCTTGCACTTTCAAGACATATTGCACATAGGGTAAAGGTTATACATGGGTTATAAGTGAAGAACAAGACTTACACACACTTCACCACTCAACACCCTCTCCCTCTCTTGCTCCCAATCGGCTGAAACCAAGCAGCCCCGTCACCACCATCTTCAACATTCAATCATCCATTCCAAGCTTGTATTAAGGTGCTAGGAGGTGATTAACGAAGCTTGTAACATTCGGATCTTGAAGGACCTCACTCGTTTGCTTTTAACCACTTGATCTTCATCCTTGTTCTTCCCCTAGCTTTAAGCTAGTAGTAAGCACCTTCAACACTCTTATTTACTTCTATTTTTAATGGTTAAAAGACTTGTTATGTTGAAAATTTTGAAGAACACCAAAGAACTAGAAACTTGAACATAAAAGATTCAAACATAAAGCTTTACATGAAGATTTACATGATGAAATGTTGTAATAGGATGTTGTAGTGAACATGTTGTTGATTACTTGATGATTTACTCGTAAATATGGATGTTAAAGGTCGTTGTTGATCACTAGACATGTTAACGGAACAAATAGAACGTGTGTTAGAACGCAATAAACTGAAAACAGTTTCTGCCCAAATATTACAGCCAACTTCAGTTGGCTGTAACCAGATCGTAACTTGACAAAAACTTGATTTTCTTGAGTTTACCATGTGTTATTATGAAATACGGTTCTAATGGCACTGGAATCATAATTTTTGGACTTCGTTTACTATTTTTAAAGACCCTTTTTGTAACAGCAGTTAAAGCTGAGTTTTTACTGCAGTAAATGGGCGAAATGTCTTTAGCCGTAACTTGAGTTCTGTGTAGAAATAGCTCATGAAATTTGTACTGTAGATGAACACTGATGTATTTGTAATTCTCCCACTGGAATTTCATAAATCGGACTTACGATGAATTTTAAATAAATTATTCCGTGGACTGCAGTCAGAGAAAGATGAATCTGATTGCAGTTTGGAAAATGAATTTTTATAAAATATTGTTAATGAAGTGGATCCCGAGATTTTTACACAATAATAGCTGGATCGTTTAAGACATTCTGTAAAAAATTGGGAATTTTTGGAATAAGTTAACTATTTTATTAAAATCCCCGAAAACAGCCCAGTTTTGAAGATTAAAGCTGAAACGACATAAGTAGTAATTTGCGTGTCTAAATGTCGGGTAGGTTATTTGAGAACGATCTAACGTGTTATATGTTAAAGAAAATGATATAAGTAAGACACTTAGTTAAAAATATACATTATTTTTAACACAAGAATACATACATAAAAGATGGTGACTTGTACTTGTGTGTTACAAGTCTAGTGACTAACGATAATAAAACACGTTTAGGTCACGACGCTCTATAAGCAAAATCAGGTGAAGTTTACTACGCAAGAAACGCAAAGTTGTGAGTTCATGCTCCCCCCTTTCCTTTAACTGTTTTCAGTTTTATAACTTCAGGGGTGAAATACATGTTCCTGAATGTTTACAGGAAAGTTCGTGTCCCCACTTGTAATCTTTTACACACTTTTAAACTTGGGGCGAACGCATGAAAATTGATACTTGATATAATAAACGAGAATTGATACTTGATATAATAAACGAGAATTGATACTGGATATAATAAACGAGAATTGATACTGGATATAATAAACGAGAATTGATACTTGACATGATGAATACATAAACAAGAAGCACTCTTGGTGATCACTAGTACCAAGTATGATGCGTTTTGAGGAATAATAAACGAGAAATAGTGTCACGAATAGGGTACCATAAGCACCATTAATCGTGTACATACTAAGACCGCATAACAAAAGGTTAGATCTAACGGGTGACCGGGCAGCCACACTCTCGGTGATCACTAGAACTGAGTAGTGCTTTTGTGTCTCCGTCGTGAATCGACAACTAGAAAAATGCCTATGGTTTGGTGTCTTCCTATGTCGTGTCACATGTTGATGGCCTTGCAACCCATTAACTATACAAGAATACTTTATTTGTACAAAGTCCGTCCACAAGAATACTTTATTTGGTTCATACCACAAGAATACTTTATTTACACAAGAATACTTTATTTTCACAAGATACTTATCATGTTTTCATACAAAGTATACAAACGTGTTCAACACAAAAATGCATGAATTCACACCAACATTATGTTGACGTTTTTCCAAAACTCACATGTATTTCAGGTAACTAGAAGTGGATGTGCGCGCGACCTTACTCATGCTTGTGGATGTCGCTTATGTTTATCTTTAAATAAAGTTGTAAACTTTTTAAGACAATGTTTTATGCTATCTCGCGATATAAACGCTAACTTATGCTTTCAAGTTATGAAATATTTGGTATTTGAAGTTATTTTTGCGAGCATGTAGTATGTTTACCTTTCGTATGCAATGAGAACCTTTCATGATCACACCTCGTGCTTTCACCGCAGAAAGGGGTGTGACAGATTGGTATCAGAGCTGCGATTGTAGTGAACCAGGATTCCTTCTCGAGTCTAGTCTACAATCACTAGGATCCTTTCACGAAAACAATTTTTCAAATTGTTTTCATTGCATAAAATGTCCCGCGACATCCACTACCTGAAACTGTTTACAAAGAGTCAGAGAAGACACTACGAGACTTAGGGTGTACAAAAGTAGCACTTGTCTTTAACTGAGAAATTACTTGCAATTATGTGTGATAATTAG
>JARYGA010006117.1:0-27348 GCA_030545235.1 Helianthus tuberosus
AAAATTGGGTTTATATAGACTAAAATTAAATAGGTTAATGGGTATAAAAATCATATTGGGTTGTAAATATTAGTAGGTTTTTAATATTATAGGCTTTTGTTTACAATAATTATATACAAAAATAAAAAATTTGGGCTCAGAAAAGTGAGACTTAGGCCCACTCCCCCTTGCTAAGAGTCAACCCCAGTATCACCCCCCCCCCCCCCCCCACCACCTAGTTTATTCTACTGATATGGAAATAAAACTGAAACTTCTATAAAGGAGAAGCATGTGTTATTTACTATTAAAATTTAATGTTATTTACTTAAAATTTAATGTTTACTGATCCTATTTCGAGGAACCAGCGCATTGCGGCGGAGTTGACAATACGCGGCGAAAACATGATACGCATCAAACAATCAGGAGTGAAATGAGGATGTCATGGGACGTCGTTGTACAATCTATTACAAATATCAGATTTAATCATACAAAAGGTTCATCCGTTTAATAGATTAAATCGCATTCCTACATTTGCAATTGCAATGAAGGGGGTGTTTGGGTTAGCTTATTTTGGAGCAACTTATGACTTATTAACTTATAAAAGTTAATAAGTTATTTTTAGAGTGTTTGGGTTAGCTTATTTTAGAGGATTTTGTGTGTGAGAAGTCATTTTTGAGAAGTAAGGATTTCTCACTTCTCACTTATGACTTATATAAGTTAATAAGTCATTTTGAGAAGGAATGCCAAACACCACCGAAGTAATTCAAATAATGCTTCAAGTTGAAGATAATTAAAAGCTTCAATACCACAATGTTCATATTCCACATAACGAGATTACAACTACTTCCATTTACTACAATAATAAATAACCAGCCTACTAAAACAATTACCTTTCACATTTCACAATTGGTTTTTTCCGCTTCAGGCGGGATTCTTACAGAGTAACTTCTGCAGAAAGGGAAATGCGGGTTAATGAGCAAAATGTATGCATGTTAGTTTTCGTCAACATTCCAACGATTGAAAAGTCTTCGTCGACGTTCCAAAAGAGTAGGTTCTCGGTCTCGCCATGTGACATCATTTGGTGAAGAAGAGGCCTTGAATGTAAGGAATCATCGGCGTCCATATCTTCCGATGAGGTTGTTGTTTCAAGCAGCACATGAATTCTATACAATTATAAATGAAGAAATTTTGTTAGATTGCATCAGAAAAACAACTCATTTACATTGATCTGTTTTCAGGTTGTAATACCGCAAATTCACAAAACCATAATTACCTACAGTTATGACTTATGGCATAGTAAAAAAAGGATTCATCACATATCCAAAACTTTGACGAATAATCAACAAATCATAATAAAAACACACAAGTCTTTTACCTGCTTATTAATATTAGACATGTAATGAGTTTGATTTGCTTGAATGACTGTCATCTAACATCCAACAATATAACAACAAATGAAACAAAGTTTGTTATCAAGGCATAAGCAACAATTTCAACTAATGAAAAACATGATTTTCTTATTTTACTTGGACATTTACCATTCAAGATTCAGGTGAAGGCAGCATCTTTATCTTCTTGTTTGCCACATTCGAAATCGAAAAAGCAAGTCTTTGAGGTGATTAAAAAATCAGTTTGGTTCGTTTCATCTCCGACTGGATCAAGTCGAGCTATTTCGCCATTTCCATGTCCACCCTCTCTACACTCACAAACTCATCCCCATTTAAGATAAGTAAAGTAAATAGATAACTACAATCAATAAAATAAGACCAAACTACCAATCACTTGCTGACATAAAAACAAATTTGTTTACACACCGCATTTGAGCAGACATCCTCTATTCGCATTCAAGAATGGATTCGCTTTTTAGTGCTCAGGGGTGGGCATGTAAACATGGTTTAAGCAACCACTGCTGATGAAGCAATGGTTGTAGGACAAACCAGCCGTAGCTCAGAAAACTTCTTTTCCAACGTGTATTTTTCGTTCAATAATTGCCATTCCTGATACGATCAAATCCAAAGTTATAAAAAAATTATTTCTATACATGAAATCAAACAACAAATAAACCAATAGCAAACAAGTAGAACAAAACATACCGTGACACTTGCTAAGGTAATTTGTTGTCTAAGATACTGGATTTCCTCTTTTTGAGCTTTCAAGCGTGCAAAGTGTTCCTAAGAAATTAGCAATCACAGAAAATGTATGAGAAAAATAATGGGTGCAAACGAGCCAAGCTACTCAAGTCGGCTCGAAACGAGCTTGAGCCCGAGCGTAAAAATAAGTTTGTTTGTAAACGAGCCTGAGACCGAGCTTCACTTATCGAGCGCAAGCCGGCTCGCGAGCCTAAACGAGCCCGTTAGTTATATAATTTTAAATTAATATATTAAATATATATTTAAGTAATAATAATTATTAGTTATCAAATTGTGAAAATATAACTAAATTGTATACAAAATAATAATTATAATTAATATAAATAATTGATAAATAATAAACGAGCCGAGCTCGAGCTTGAAAATCTACCTACAAACCGAGCGGAGCTCGAGCTTTCATAACTTAAACAAGCTTGAGCTCAGGCTTGGCTCGTTTGCACCCCTATGGGAAATACAAATTTTATTATAAACGGGTCGCTTCAGGTTGTAGTCAGTTAATAACGGGTCGCTCGGCTCGTTTGCACCACAACTGCCATACATTACAATGAGTACGCAAAACCAAATATACGTCTAATATGCTCATACGGGTACAGTCTGACTTTCAAGGTCAATACGGACACATAATAAACTAAAATACTATATGTGGTTTCATTTAATTACTCATCATCATCATCATACTCAGTATATCCCACCAATAGCAAAGCTAAGGTAGGGTCTGAGGAGGGTGAGATGTAGACAGCCTTACCTCTACCCCATAGGAATAGAGAGGCTGCTTCCAATGAGACCCCCGGCTCGGTTTCATTTAATTACTACAAGTGTTAAAAAAAATTCACATGTGGGAACGTTTGAGTATAGAATTACCATAAAAGTCCCACATGATTTTTGAAGTTAAGAATAGTAGGGTTAACCTCAAAAGTCAAGTGTTCATATTTTCTTGTGGGTACAGTTTAATTTCTAAGATCCAAGTAGAGAGTAGACGAAGTATTGCTTGAAAGATAAAGATAATTGACCTGATATGGGCATATACCAGGCCTTGCAGAGAATTGTTTCTTTAGGGGCTGTTTGTTTTTACTTATTTTGTCTGCATAGACACTATGTCTGCAGGCGGGCAGACATAGTGCCTTGAAGCTTGTTTGTTTTTTTTTTTTTAAAACAGATCTTCATATGGCTTCTTTCATCTTAAAAAAAAAGCTATAGAACTTTGCTTCATACATCTTCACAAAACCCTTCTTCTTCTTCTTCTTCCCTCTTCTTCCCTGCCACCCTTCTTAACATGACTCACCACCACCACCAACCACCACCACTGCACCACCACCACCAACCATCGCCGCACCACCACCACCACCAAGCACCGCCGCACCACCACCACCACTGCACCACCACCACCAACCATCGCCGCACCACCACCACCACCAAGCACCGCCGCACCACCACCACCAACCACCGCCGCACCACCACCACAACCAACACCACCAACCACCGCTGCACCACCACCACTGCACCACCACCACCACTGCACCACCACCACCACCAACCACCGCTGCACCACCACCACCAACCACCACCACTGCACCACCACCACCACCAACCACCGCTGCACCACCACCACCTGCACCACCACCACCACCAACCACCGCTGCACCACCACCACCAACCACCACCACTGCACCACCACCACCACCAACCACCGCTGCACCACCACCACCAACCACCGCCGCACCACCACCACAACCACCGCCGGCAACACACCGAACAACCACCTCCACCACCGAATCCGTCACACAACTTCATTCTTATATTTGCATAAAGAAAGTTTGTGCAGACATTATCAATTTATAAAAACAAACAGGCTTATATTTTCAGCTTGCAGATCTTCAGACCACATCTTCAGTTGCAGACATGAAAACAGATGAAATCAGCTTGCAGACAGTTTATGTCTGCAAAAACAAACAGCACCTTAGTCTACATGAGTCACCACTGCAAGGATTTTTATATTCTTCACCGGAGACAACACACACACACAGAAATTTCATATGAACAATAAAATGCTTGCTTCTTCAAATTGTTCATTGGTTTAATAAATACCCAAGATTCCCAAAATTGATCATAAACATAAACCTTTTAAAATCTTTTATTAACTTAAATCAACCCCAATTCAAAACAACAACTTACAATCCAAGAGATTGAAGCTGAGAAGTTTCATTGCCATCAAGAAACGCCAATGAAGATTCAACGGTACCAGCGATGAGACGGCGGCGCTGAAAAAGTCAGTCATGGTGGGCCATAGCAGCATAATAATCAACTGAGGTAAATCACGGTCATCAATATCCAAACCCCCTTCACACGATCAAGATATTTGTGATGTATAGTGAACCCAAATGTCCCAAACCCTTCGATCAATCTTATTGAACCACCCACAAATATTATTATTACTAATATCAAAATCGAATTAGGAACAAAACCCTTTTCAATAATCCGGAGAGTTATGTTTATTAAAATCGAGTTAGGAACAAAACCCATTTCAATAATCTGGAGAGTTTTGTATATTGATCGGAAAAAATATGAGAGCACCAAACTATGAAAAGAATAGATCTATTATTATGTATGTGTGATGAGTGTGGGTGTGGATATGTATAGTTCTAGAGAGAGAGAGAGGATTTACCTAGTTGATCAGCTCCGATCTCCAAATAATGAAAGAAAGTGGTGAGAATTTTTGACGTCTGCATCAGATGAATGAACACGAAAGCAGCTTATTTACCGGAAGAGAAGGGGAGGGGTCACGCCTCTCCCTCTTACCTTAGGGCTCCATTGATTAGGGGAAGAAACAACTACCATGACTAAATGTCGTCATTAAACTAATGCTTAAGTTACCATACTACCCCTACAGGCGTCTTAAGTTAATGTTTACTGCCTATTTTACCCTCAAAATTCTAGTACAATTTCTTTGTACATATTGCTTCAAAATGTGTACGCGATGTAAAATTACATCTCCGTCCATCACTTCTCCTTTTTAATTGTTTTTACCCCCCCCACACCAATTACTCTAGAGTTTAAGAAGAATCTCGGGGTCTGAAGGTATGAATTTCTCCTTTCTCCCGATGCATTATTTCTTTCCTATATAAAAGTTTTACCAGCTTCAATTGCCTGTTTTGTGAAGTTTTGTACAGATTTTGCTTTTATAACCACTAATGAGAAAAATGATAATGCTGATAGAGAAGTTGAAGAAATTATTTTTATACCTAATGGAATATTTTGTTTGATGGGTCACAATGCAAGATGTTTTTATTTCCATATCAGTAGAATAAACTAGGTTTACAAATGTGTTGTTCAAATCGGCTCAGTTCACTTTTGTGAAAGATTGTTTTTACCCCCCCCCCCCCCCCACACCACTTACACACACCACACGTTTTTACCTGAGCCGATTTGAACTGAGCCAATTTGACCGATTATTCTATTCACCTTGCTTGTCTATTTTGCCTCCTACTTTATAAAAAAATCGAAGTTGAGTGTTTGAATATGTGCTTGTTATTAATTTTCAGGTTCATTCTTACCAACCATCTTCCACACCAGATTCATTTAAGGGTGGTTTCTGTGCTGACAGTTTCACATTATGGTCCACAGCTGGAAACTTCTGTTGGTGCTAGCAGCCGGAAGACAGGGCACAGAGAGAAAGCAGCTTCCACCATGGGATTCTTGGGGTAAAGCATGAAGCACATGCTTTATGGACATGTTAGAAGATCACATATTCATTGTTCGGAACCAGCAGCTGGTCAGGTCTCGTGCATTTTTTTTAAAACATTTATCTTCTATTCTCCCATATAAGTTTTAGTTCAAATCTAAAAAAGGATGTGTTTTCCCTGACCAGAAGCCTTACATTTCATTTGTTTTTCATATACACACATAACTTATTTGGTTTCACTTTTTTATTTTTCAATCTTTATATAAATCATTTCCCTCAATTTTGCTCACTATATTAAAAACTCATTAGGATTGAGCCATTTTTATAAATTTAAAAAGGGATTTGAAATTCATATTTCAAATTCTCTTAATCCAGGTGACTAAAAAGAATTGAAATGATTCATAGATTGGAATGGAACCTCATGTATCCTCCTTCAACTTTGCTCGGTCAAAATGTAGACCGAGTCGATTGCCGCTTTACCCATCAATGAACCCTTAGAAAAAGCCGATGATTTTGCTGTTCTTTTCCCAGGTACGTTTTTCCTATTTCAATTGATTCGGTCTTAAAACAACATGGGTCGAGTTGGCTTCTATTTATCAGGCTTGCTGGGTGGCGGTCTGCGAGGTGGGATCACCTCGGCGGTTGGGAGGACCGTGGAATATCCCCCCCCCCCCCCCACTGTACACATACTTATAGTATGTGACTATATATGACAGGCTTGCAATGGAAAGGTTTTCTTCTGGATCATGGAGACCAGTATGTATGCTAAATTATGTAATGAATGTGACTTCGCTTTGAATATATACACTATTGGGTTCACATTTATTTGTGCTAAATCAAATATCCATTATTTGATATTGGATTGCTTTATCAGGTCAAATATATGATTTTAATAAAATTGTATTTGTATACAGTTAACTCATTAATCATCTTTATTATAAAAACTTGGAAATTAAAGTATGAGTGTGGTCAACCCAATCCGATCATTTCAGCCTAACCTCAGTTTGACCTGTTACCTCTTGAATATAATGGTATACAAGGTTGTAACACGGGATTTGGGTTTAAAATTCAAAGTTTTCAATTGAGTTACTTAGGGTTAAATGAAAATTGGGTTTATATAGACTAAAATTAAATAGGTTAATGGGTATAAAAATCATATTGGGTTGTAAATATTAGTGGGTTTTTAATATTATAGGCTTTTGTTTACAATAATTATATACAAAAATAAAAAATTTGGGCTCAGAAAAGTGAGACTTAGGCCCACTCCCCCTTGCTAAGAGTCAACCCCAGTATCACCCCCCCCCCCCCACCACACACACACCACTTACACACACCACACGTTTGCTCAGCAGCGAAATTTCACTAGGTTTTTACCTCGGCTCGTAATGAGGGAAATTGGCTCGGTTAGGCTCGCTCGCTTGCTCAGATTATTTTACTATGAATATGTTTTATTTTCATACTAGTGGGCAACCCGCGCGTTGCGGCGGAGCCAACGATACGTGACTGAAAAAAGATACACATCAAGATTACCCGTACATACAATATAAATTTTCTTGTAATATATTGTATAGTATAATATAAATTTAAGGTTGAAGTTATTTAAATAAACTTTAGGTCCCTTTTGACAGTTAGACCCGCTTAGTTATTGCATTTTGTTTTTAATTGGATATATTTACATTTAAATTATCAATGACGCCATTCAGTTTGACCAAATGTTCACTAAGACGTGTGGTGTGTGTAAGTGGTGTGGGGGGGGGGGGGATACTGGGGTTGACTCTTAGCAAGGGGGAGTGGGCCTAAGTCTCACTTTTCTGAGCCCAAATTTTTTATTTTTGTATATAATTATTGTAAACAAAAGCCTATAATATTAAAAACCCACTAATATTTACAACCCAATATGATTTTTATACCCATTAACCTATTTAATTTTAGTCTATATAAACCCAATTTTCATTTAACCCTAAGTAACTCAATTGAAAACTTTGAATTTTAAACCCAAATCCCGTGTTACAACCTTGTATACCATTATATTCAAGAGGTAACATGTCAAACTGAGGTTAGGCTGAAATGATCGGATTGGGTTGACCACACTCATACTTTAATTTCCAAGTTTTTATAATAAAGATGATTAATGAGTTAACTGTATACAAATACAATTTTATTAAAATCATATATTTGACCTGATAAAGCAATCCAATATCAAATAATGGATATTTGATTTAGCACAAATAAATGTGAACCCAATAGTGTATATATTCAAAGCGAAGACACATTCATTACATAATTTAGCATACATACTGGTCTCCATGATCCAGAAGAAAACCTTTCCATTGCAAGCCTGTCATACATAGTCACATACTATAAGTATGTGTACAGTGGGGGGGGGGGGGAGGGGGGATATTCCACGGTCCTCCCAACCGCCGAGGTGATCCCACCTCGCAGACCGCCACCCAGCAAGCCTGATAAATAGAAGCCAACTCGACCCATGTTGTTTTAAGACCGAATCAATTGAAATAGGAAAAACGTACCTGGGAAAAGAACAGCAAAATCATCGGCTTTTTCCAAGGGTTCATTGATGGGTAAAGCGGCAATCGACTCGGTCTACATTTTGACCGAGCAAAGTTGAAGAAGGATACATGAGGTTCCATTCCAATCTATGAATCATTTCAATTCTTTTTAGTCACCTGGATTAAGAGAATTTGAAATATGAATTTCAAATCCCTTTTTAAATTTATAAAAATGGCTCAATCCTAATGAGTTTTTAATATAGTGAGCAAAATTGAGGGAAATGATTTATATAAAGATTGAAAAATAAAAAAGTGAAACCAAATAAGTTATGTGTGTATATGAAAAACAAATGAAATGTAAGGCTTCTGGTCAGGGAAAACACATCCTTTTTTAGATTTGAACTAAAACTTATATGGGAGAATAGAAGATAAATGTTTTAAAAAAAATGCACGAGACCTGACCAGCTGCTGGTTCCGAACAATGAATATGTGATCTTCTAACATGTCCATAAAGCATGTGCTTCATGCTTTACCCCAAGAAACCCATGGTGGAAGCTGCTTTCTCTCTGTGCCCTGTCTTCCGGCTGCTAGCACCAACATAAGTTTCCAGCTGTGGACCATAATGTGAAACTGTCAGCACAGAAACCACCCTTAAATGAATCTGGTGTGGAAGATGGTTGGTAAGAATGAACCTGAAAATTAATAACAAGCACATATTCAAACACTCAACTTCGATTTTTTTATAAAGTAGGAGGCACAATAGACAAGCAAGGTGAATAGAATAATCGGTCAAATTGGCTCAGTTCAAATCGGCTCAGGTCAAAACGGGTCATTTTCGTTATTGATCGGGTCAGGTCCGGGGCATGAGCAATGGTACATAGAGCGCTCCCAAGATTTGCTGCAAAAAAAAAATGAACTCCAAAATTAATTGAATTACTGAATAACAATAATAATATTCTTTTTCACAATTCATATCTCCTGCTGTGTTGCAAGCTTCTCCTTCAGCTTCGGCTCCTGCTAGGACTCCTGTCATACTTCATTCCTTACCTGCCCCCATATAAGTTCTATGCTACCCGTGCACTTGTTAAAATAGTGTCATAACATTCTTGCACTTTTGGTTCAAACTCTGAAATCAAATCTTCAAGTCATATTTTGTTCAAGTTCAAGATACATATTTAATAGATATTCAATAACATTCTTTATCAGGAATACAATCTTAAATTTTCAACAAACACATGTATATTAACAGCCACATAGAAACACAACAAATAAAAAGCTGAAAAATAAATCACCAGATTGAGTTTAACGATTTAACTTTTATCTGACACTTTGGAAAACACCAAATCAGCAGAAGTAATCATCAACGAAGCCAAATCCAACCATCTACCAGCAATCATGAACTCCTGAGCCTCCAAATACAAGCTACTCACTTGTTCAGCTACCTGAGCCAAATTTCACAAAATTCAAACACACATTAACCTAAAATACTCACCAAATCCACAGCAAACATATCAGCAACGGTTTTCAGTATAGTTTCAACTCGCATAACCGTTAATTAACAACAAATCCACTTACATAACACTCAAATTTCACAAATTCAAACACAAATTAACTTAAAACACTCACCAAATCCATGACAAACATATCCGAAACAGTTTGTAGTACAGTTTCAACTCTCATAACCATTAATTAACAACAATCCACATGAATAACACTCAAATTCACATATTCAAAGTTCAAACACAAATTAATCTAAAATACTCACCAAATCCACAATAAACATATCCGCAACAGTTTTCAGTAATGTTTCAACTCTCATAACCATTAATTAAGACTTTACAACAAATCTACATGAATGAAACTCCAATTTCACAAATTCAAACACAGATTAACCTAATACTGACCATCAAATTCACGACAAACATATCCATTGCATTCTATTTTTCGACAACTTCAATTATGTTTTTCATTTATTCAAGTTCAAATTACCAAATGTTAGTTAGTAACAACCAATGTGCTGATTGAGATACGAAAAAATACAAAATAATTTACACATTATGTTACAGTCATCTGATAGTTGTAGATTTACAATTACAATACCAAGTTCAAAAACCATTTAAAACACATATGTTAAGCAGTAGCCGATGTACCTTCAGCTGGCCAGAAACGGTACTGGTCGTCTTTCGTTTTAGCTAGGATATCTGGAGCTGCTCCCTGCATGTATCAAACATACCCAAGTGGCCAAGATCATATAAACCGAAAGCATGAAGCAAAATGACTTTCTACAGATATTAGGAATATACAAACCTGAATAAAAGCTGGAACGTGTTCGCGTCGAAACGGTTCGCGTCGAAACGGTTCGCATCCCCGTTTCCACTCCCATCGGGTATCATATATCTGTAGAAAAATTGTTCAAACATGAAAAAGTTGATATATCAGTCATTGACTATTTACCGCGTTATCGTTTAGTATAAAAAGGATCTTACTTGACGATTGTAGTCGAATACGTAAGGCTGTGAAAGATCACAATCTTTATCCAACGCCACACCCAATTGTTCCAAGGTTACTCCATTATCCATGCTTCTAGCAACCGCGATATCTTCTTGCATTGTTATTGGATTCTTCGTTTTGAAGAACATGTAAAGAATACCATCCTGATTCATAATCTAATGTTGAACATAAGTATTGGTAATAAAGATGCTATATGAAAAAACGACAGATTATATGAAAGTATCGATAACTCCTCAATTGCAAACGTAACCTAGCTGAGGTAGCAAATTTAGCGCTCTTGTATCCGTCACATCACTTAAACCAAAAATTGATTCATCAATCAAGAAATTAAGCATCAGAAACAACTAAATTCATGCATAATAAAAAATTACTTACAATCGTTGAAGGCTCCTGAACAAACTCAATGCTTGCTCGCTTGTGACGCTGCGCTTTCAAAACACAACAAATCCACTATCAAGCACAAATTAACAAATATTTCACAATCAAACATTGAAAACTACTAAACCTCGCCGATCATTTAAATCCAATTTGCTTATCCAGAAACGTCGTCAATGTAACAACAACATCACTAAGAAGCCTAAACCCTAAAACACAAATTTCACAGTGAAGGTGGGATTGTGAAATAACCATGTAAGAGATAATTTATTTAAAAATTTATACAAATCAATACCTATATGTGTGTGTATATAAAGAGAGAGTGTGAAACTGAAATGATTTTAGAGAGACAGTAAGGAAGTTACCGGAGACGGAGTAATTTTCTAATGTGAATCTGCTTCTCTTATGGCTGTAACACTTGATGTTTCGTCGGAGCTTCTTGAGGCCATCTTCGTCACTCTCCTAACCACCACCAAAACCCTAAAAGTGAAAAACGAAAATCAGATAAAATCTTAATAATGGCCCAATTAATTATGACCGGAAAATGCAAAACCCTTACCGTCGTCGGCGACTAATGGAAAATACCTAGTCTGTTGTTTCCGGCGGGGAACCAGCGTGGGAGACCTCACAGGATTGTGAGAAAACCCTCTTTTCACGTACTCTCTCCCATCGCCCTTTCACTCTCCAACCCTGCTGTTCTCTCTGCCTTCTATTTCTCTTCTCTCATATGCAACTGAACTGAAACTGAAAGAATTGAATCGATTATATTCAATGCTAATCTCACACTTAAATCCCACAATTGCCCTTTTAGGCGTCTTAAACTTGGTGGAAATTCCAATTTCCATGGCTTTAAACACCTTGTAAATATTGCTTAATAACTTGTACCTCTAGTAAAATTACAATTTAGTACATGGGAAATGCTTATATATAGTACTAGTGGGAAACCCGCGCGTTGCGGCGGTGTCGACAATAAGGGATGGGAAAATAAATCAAGCCTTCAAACGATTAAAAAAAAAAAAACTATATAAGGTGTGTATGCGTGTAAAAGCCCCCATACTTCATGGCAATGCAAGGTTTTACCGGCTACATGGGATAGTTAAATGATGTATGCTTCATTGGGATAGTTAAAAGTGAGGTGTGAGATCAACAATAGAATGTTACATACCTCTTCCAATTCTTTAGGGTAGCGAGCAGCATTAAGTCGTAGTCTGATTCTTTCTTCCTGTACAAACATTGGAGTCATTTAAAAAAACAACCATTTATAGATTAACAACCATTTAGCCAATTGTTTTTTTTAAAGGCCAGCGATATAATTTTTATTTCATCTTGGACCAACAGACAAGTTAGTCCATCACCAGCATACAGAGTTCACCAAAGAAAAGAAAACATTACACTTTCATACTATGTAAATCAAACATACACCACTGACTCCACGACAGATCTTGTGCCTTCGACCTACTCTTTATCCAGAGATAGCCCAGCTCTTTTATCTTCGCTTTCACGCCTTCAGTTGACCCGCCTTTACGGTTGAAAACCACATCATTCCGGTTCCTCCATATACTCCATAGTGCGACTTGAATAACCGCGTTTATTACTTTCTTCCATCTTTTGGATCCTCTAACATGTTTCCAGGTATCCAACACATCCTTAACACTAAATAAAAACACACCAGGTAAGCTACACCAATTTCCAATAAAGTCCCAAATGGACTGTGCAAAGACACACGACAAGTGTTCCGCAGTGTCGTCATCCAGGCCGCATGCTTTACATCTGATCAAGTCTAGTTGCACGTTCTTTCTAGATAACTCCACCATCGTCGGTAACCGGTTCATTGACAGCCTCCACGTCGTGAACGTTACCTTCATCGGCAGCCAATTGTTCCAGAAAAAAGCCTCCCCATCGCTCGAATATCGGCCATATTGAAGCTGATTTCTGATACTTTGAACCGTAAACTTCCCATCAGCCTCTAACCCCCACTCCCACCTGTCCACGCCTGATCCGGAGCTGAACCGCATTAGACCGATGTGAGCTCCTCTAACTGATCCATTTCATCGACTGAGCTAGGACTTCTAATCCACTTGTACCTGATGCCTTCAAGACCTTCATTAACCGTTACCCGTTCAGCAAGAGGAACATTTTTTACCTGTTCCAAAACAAACAAGTCTGGGAACCTATTGCATAAAGATTGGTCTCCTAGCCACCTATCCATCCAAAAAGAGACTTGCAGTCCGCTTCCAGGTATGCTTCTGAAAACGGACTCCAAACGATAGTGTCGGGTCCTTACCAGGTGTACAATGCTATAAACAATCTTGAGGGCGGAATTTTTCACTTCTGAGGTGTTCAGCATACCTGCAGAAAAGCAAAAAACTTATTGGTGAAACTTAATACAAAACACATAATGAAAGTTTGGTGGTTCTTATTAGACCTGGCAAACGGGTCGGGTCCTGGGGTCGGGTCCTAAGTCTAAACGGGTTCGGGTCAAAACGGGTTCGGGTCAAAACGGGTTTGGTTGTTTTCGTCAAATCACTTGAGAAGCATAAGTTGAGAAGCATAAGTTGAGAATCTAAGCAAAAACATAAAAACGCATTTCGATCAGGTGTCAGCACGTTATGAACTTAAAAGTAAAAAAAAAATGGATTTTCAGATAAAATAAGTGCAAAGTATGTATTTTTTTAATACATATAACCATATCTGCATCCTATTATCCCACTTGATCTATTTAGAATATAGTGGGATGCCCGCACGTTGCGGCGGGTATGTGAGTCTATCAACCTCTTGTCATTGAATTCTTTATCGTTACGAGCTAGCCACAGATGCCACAATGAGGCTAGTATCACCATGTGAAAAACTTTTCTCCACCGTTGAGAACCTACTTGAGCCTGCCCAAATTTAAGAATATTCGTATTCGACTCAGCATCGTAAACGACCAGGATCTTCATCCATCTAAACACGTTCCACCACACGCATTTGGCCCAAAGACAATTAACGAAAATGTGGTTTAAGGATTCCTCCTGCAAGCCGCATCTACTGCAGTGCATATTCTGAATTTGCAGCCCTCTTTTGATTCGCAGCAAATCCTTTTTAAACAAACCTTTTTAAATAATTGAATCTTAAATGATGGGTGGGTCGGACGGGGATAATCGATCTCATGATGGGTGGTTATATTAAATGAAACCATCTTATAAGAGATATGAATAACCAAATTTAGGAAAACCAAAAAAAAAAACTCACTAATGAATATCCACCATAAAAATATTTGAACATTAAAATCCATATCGATTTTACAATTTAAATTCATGTGGTCTTTGTTTTATTATTACTTTATAAAATGAACACATACTTGGTGAGAAACTTGATCAACTATTCAACTCTAGGAAACAGTAAAACGACTGCAGGTTCAAATTCAATTTTAAAGTTAAAGAAACCCAAGTATCTGGTAAGCAGCAAATTTATAAAACTTGATCTGAGATTGGGGTTATATTATATGAATCGGAATTAATTTCATTACAGATCTATTAATTGATACCTGGAAGAAGAAGAAGGATTGCGCCTGAGAAACGAAAAAAACCTCCTTCCGATCATCGCTGCTGATGTGCAAAACCCTTGTGACGACACACGGTTGGTTGGGTTCAGGGTTTTGGGGGGTTTTGGAATGAAATTTGAACTTATTAAGGGAATATGAAGTTGTTTCTCGATCTCCAAATACACCAACAAGCCACAAAAATGATTGACTGGACCAGTTTTAATTTGAGTTTATTTTCCAAAAATGGCTTATGGATCTGGAAAATATTTTGGAATAGAAGGCGAAAATCGGAGAGGTTTTGCACCATTTACTGGTCTCTGGCCACACAATGGTCGTCACAAAATAACAGGAAGAAAACATATGATCCACAGATTCAGAAGAAGACTTACAAAGGCTGCAAATATTTGGACCCGTCATCGTTTGTCGTTTTATCAAATTGTCGCAAGTGGGAAGATGATTTAGATAGGCTCTCCATCCGATAACATTAACCTTCATAGGGACATTCGAACACACTTGAAACCTGGATCGAGTCAGTTTGATACATACAATAGTCTCTTTACAGATGCTACCGGGAAAGAGTTGGACCCATCACCCAGCCAAACCCATGACTCGTTACTATCTTTTAAACCAATATTCTGCAATTTATCCTGCAAACATAACTCATAAGTGACTCAAGTGAACACAACAGTCCTCAATAAGCTTTCTATGAGAACTTCATATTAATAATACATGTTACGAAATGACAAGGGACCACAATAAGCTTTCTATGAGAACTTCATATTAATTCTAAAATGTGAATCCTTAAGTGGTAGTTTCCGAAATCATGCATGTTGCTCTTCTTGAGTACTTAACAGATTGAGCAACAGAGTGCCTGCATTTCTTGAATTTTTTTTACTTCAATTAGGAAATCTTTAAAAACTCGGCTTGCGTGCGGTGTTCATTGAGCGTCTTTTGGACATGTTGACCTTCAATGGACATGCGAAACCATTGAGCCCTGACCTGTCTTGGACCCAGACCAGCACCTGCATGCACCAGAGTTGGTGTCACAGCCGCTTGTTTCCTGACCTGCCGCCCTCGGACTAACGTTTGCACCGCACCACTCCTTTCAAAGCTCTCAATGTGCATCTCACCTATACCAAATTCAAATCATATCATAAACAAAATTGTATCTATTACAATAATATTTACAAGATGCCTTAAAGAAAAAATATTGGCATTACAACAGCAACCTCTAACCATATCAACAATCTATATGGTTTAGCCTACAATGTCGTTGCGCCTGAGTTCACATTCAAATTCATCATATGTTGGGTCAGGGAAAAAAAGAATACAACTGCAAATATTCACAAAGCGGATTAAAACACAAATGAAATCATCAGATAAAAAATAGGTACCAAAGGTAAAAATACTGTTTAGGTCTAATTTGCTTTGATTGCATGATCACCTCTGATCTGTAGTGACCTCATTACTCACATACTTCACGTTGACCACAATCTGTGTTAACCTCATTTATCGGTAAAGTATTGTAAATAATTAAACAATCAAGCTAAGTTATTGGGGTCGAGGTAGTACTGGGTACTCGATTTTCAGTTTGACCGTGTTGACCAGCTTAACTGAGTTGACTCAGTTGACCTACGTTAACTTCTATTGAGCATGTCGAATCCGGCTTTGAGCCGATGTTTGACTCAAGTTCAACTCCACCCGAATACCCCAATCTCCATCAAACACTACCATATAATCCACTGCCTCTAACCAAGTAACTACCACTGATATCACCAGAACCCTATCATCGTTGTACAGCACAATCCTATTTCGCAAAAATATATAAAAAGCCCGATGTTGGTTAGACATATACCTTTATGAATAGCGAAACAAATGACTGAAACGTAGTTACTCGATCTCGATCTCCTAGTTTCTGTTATCAGACCTGAAAACACATATCCAAACACCCTAGTATTGAAGAAGTGATAGCGGGACTTGAAAAGATGCAAATTTCTAGAGAGCCCTTTTGCATCATATTTAATAACCCAAAAAATCATATTTTAAAAGTTGGTATTCATAAACTGATAAACCCGAATGCAGGATTTGAGTAGATCATACCTTGGTTATAATGAATGCAGTCACAAGCACCTATCCATTTCTGCATCTGTGTCTCAAATCCTCTAACCTATAATAAAAAACCGCAAACCACACTTATGTTTTTCGCTTTAAAATCAAGATTTAAAGGTGGCAATCATAAACCAACAATCGTATTTCCAATCATAAACCAAATTACATCATCAATTAGAACACAAAAATCGAATTTACAATAACAGTTGACCCTCGATGAAGTCAGAATCTAGAAACGGAACCAGTAGTGGATTATGAATCTTGAAAAGGTCTGTATCAGAATCAGGTAAAAAAAATTAAAACTAAATCACACAATCTGAATCAAAAACCTAATTTATCTGATCATCAAACAACATCTACACTCAAAACACAAACAGATCGTACCTTGGGAACTGCAAAACCAAAACGATTGGCTTCATGCTAACCGCCACCGTTGTTGATCATGAAACACACGATGCTTCATCTGCAACCTGGAGACTCCCACTATTATTCGCATTCAATCTGCCGTTCTATCTTCACGTCTCAATTGCTATATAATCGGATTAGGGTTCATGGGTGAAATCCCTAGCCTGCCCCTGGAGCGTCTTAAAAGTCGGATGAACTTCCTCTTCTACCAGCTTGCAGTTGCTTGTACATGCTTCTTAAAAATGTGTACCCCTGGTCAAATTACATTTTTGTACGTCACTTTTCCTTTTTAATATATTATAGATATGAAAAGAGAATACTTAGGGGTTGTTTGTTTTTTCTTAAAAGCTCTTCATGGTCTCTTTTGTCTGCGCCGCACAGACACGAGCAGACCTTTTGTTTCGCAAAGTGTTTGTTTTTTAGAAGTGATTTCATTTAAAAACATATGTTTGTCCTCTTATTCCAGCAGACCTGGACTTACCTCTTCTAACCTCTTCATACCACTTCCAAACCCTGGTTCTCCTTCCCTTCTCACCTCTCATCTCTCACCCCTCTCATCCTCCCAAAACAGCTTCCACCTCTCTCCTCCACCCCACAGCGCCGTCGCCACCCTCTCCTCCACCCCACAGCTCCGTCACCTCCACCACCTCCGGTTGACCCGACATCACCTCCCCCACCTCCGATTGAGCCCCCTTCACCGCCAACAACCCCAAATCTCCTTCACCGACTCCAATCGTCGCCCCAATCTCCTTCACTGACTCCAATCGTGCAATCAAATCGAAATCAAGCCCGTAATATGTTAAAAATATGCAATATCTGGCAAGTCTTCCTGACAAACAAAGTGAAAAACATCAACCATAGCCATGTAATCCTTCTTTTTCTCATCTAAAGCAAGAAAAAACGTCTGAACGAATTCACAATAACTACTGAAGCAATCGTATTTGACTGAACCCAACACCACCACTATAATTCCTTCAAACCGTGATTCAACGGAGTTTACAGCCTTCATTTCAATTTGACTGCATGGTAATGACTGAACAAGCTTATGGATTTGCTGCAACAGATCAATTAAAAAATTATGGTTTTTTAGATACTTTAGGTATGTTTAATGTTTGTTTAAGCATTGTTTTTTTTTGTTTATGTTAAATTCATATTATAATTGTTGTTCATCTTGATAGATTGTTTGATTAGAGTTTTTGTGTTTGTTTCATTACAATTGTTGTTAATCTTGATAAATTGTTTGATTAGATTTTTTGTGTTTGTTATGGATTGACATGATTGAGCAGTATGCAGAAGTAAAAAAACAAACAATTTTCTTATTGCAGACTACACAAGTTTGGTCCACCTTTTCTGCTACAGATGTCTGCATATGTGGTCCGCAGACTGCAGAGGTTTTACCTCTGAAAAAACAAACAACACCTTAGTGATGATGGATGTGAGGTGTAAAGTTGAGTGTCAAAACTCAAAAGCGGAAAACCCAGCACGTGTTTGATTAGAGTTTAAAAAGATAATTGAGAAAATTTGAAGGGTGTATGTTAGACAATCAAAACAACACCGGCCTTTTTTATAAGAATAAATTAATTTGCTAATCTTCTTTAGTTGCTTATCATTGAATTATCTTAGGTTTGTATGAAACTAGAGTTGTTGAGAGAAGATTAAAAACAAATTTTGAGTTATGTTGGGGTTGATGAATCAACTGAGGACGAGAGTGCTTTGTCTTAGATTGTGTTTAGTCGTAGATCCACAGAGCTGAAACTTAATACTAGGTTAGTTAACTCTTCTTTTTTCTTTCTTTGTTTGTTTCCGGACCATTCAATTTTCACGTGTTTATTATGCCATTGACTTCTACAGCTCTAGTACTTGCGAAAAGTTGTTTTTTCGTTTGTGCAAAGCTACAAATCTTTGGTGTTTTAAAAGCTACGAGTCCCAGTGACTTTTATTTAGAAAGTCCCTCAAATTTAGAGCTCGCTTTAAACTTTGAAAAACGTTAAACCTCCTCTGTTAAAGATAATCTTAATATCATACGAACATCTTGTTACTACTATTTTTTAAAACAAATTGCTTTTAACTCACATCCATTTTAAACACACATCGTTTGATCCGAACTCATTTTGACCTAGGAATGAACATTTGAGACTTGGTACCGGCACCGAATTTCATGTGCTGAATTGTTTTCAGTACCGATTCGATACTCACTTTTTGACGTTTTCGGTATCGGTATTTTCGGTATGGTACTAATATTTTACCGAATTTTACACACAAATACTGATACTATACCGGTACCATACCGAACATTTTCGGTACCGATACCTGTACCCATATTTAGCGAATTTCAGTATCGGTACCGATACCGAAAATACCAGTACCGAGCTCATCACTATTTTGACCCAACCGGTTTGCATAATGAATTACCGGCTTATTTTTCTTGTATGACCCGGTTTGAGTGGATCCGTTTTCACGGGCTACTTTATATATATATCTATGAACCGGTCTACGTGGACCAGATATTTTGATTTGTGTATGTATATATTCATCCAGTAGAAAATATAAACCCTAGCCGCTTGTACTCTCACTAAACCCTAATTCCTCTTAAGGTACGAAAATTATCCTATTTTTACCCGATTTGATCTTATTTTTTCTTCAATTCATCAACATACGAAGGTAAATTATGACCAGATCATCTGCAAATCACCGTATACATTAAGAACATTGTTTTAATTGTGTTTTAATTGTAGCGTACTTTCTGTGAGTATATGTTATGATCTAGTTTCGTGTTATCATTGTTGATCTTCTTAAAATCGATGTGTTGTGGGTTCTTCAAGGGTTTATGGCATCATAACTAATTGTTATTTTTTTTTTTGTTGATCTTCTTAATGGTTAACACCTGATTCGGCACTTAATGGTTCATACTGTTTATTTCGTGAGCAGATGTTTGAATGGTTCAGACATTTGTCTCTGAATGGTTAAGTATTATACTGAGTCTGAATGGTTAAGAAGACTTCTAAACTGAATTGGTCAGACATTTGACTCTGAACGATTAAGAATTATACTGGTTCTTAATAGTCCAGACCTCTTATTAGTTCAACACCTTATGGTTCAGATCTCTTACTGGTTCAACACTTAACCATTCAGAAGGTGCCAAATAGCCCCTAAGTGTTTTAGTTCATCTTTGTAATTATTATGTAATATGTAATGTTCTGTTTTTGTTATCAGTGGAAAATTCTAGATAGTCTATTTTTTTTACTTTTTTTTTTCTGTTTTGTTAGGTGATTGTTTTAAAATCATCAATATTTTTTTTATCAAAAAAATAAAAATAAAAAATCGGGTTGAGTACCTGAGTATGTTGTTGTATATCATGCTTTTTAGGTTGTACATGTATGTAATTTTCGTTATAAAACATATACAATGCTTATTTGTGTCTAGATATTGGGTGAATGATGCTAGAAGCCTATAGGAAATATATAAAAAAAATAGAGTAAAATGCCAAAATGGTCTCTGAGTTTAAGCCACTTTTCGCACTTCAAGTTCAAAAATGAAACCTTTTGTATCTGGGTCCTTTAGGTTTCATTTTTGTTGCTATTTTCAACCATTTGGCAAACTGGGTTAGAGTTTTCTCTTAACTTCTCCCCCTTTTTGTCGTTTTTCTCATTTAATTAAAATATATTATGGCATAAAATGACGATTATACCCTTCATTTAAATGAGGAAAACGGCAAAAAGTGGTGTGCGCTTCTCAGGGACCATTTTGGCATTTTACTAAAAAAATATATATAACTATTTGCACCTTGGGTATGAAAAGTGGTGTGCGCTTCTCGTTTTTTAAAACAAAGTGGAGAATGAAGGGTTTACCCGTGTAAACAGAGGACGATGATGTGGCACTTAGGTGGCACGAAACAAAGAGTGAATGGTATACTTCATGGCCTAATGTTCATACTTCATTTGCAGGTTCTTAAAACTTGAACAATTAGAATGGCTTTCTACAACAGAATTGGAAGTCTCATGAAGCAAAGTATCTCTCAGAACACTGTATCAAACGGGCAAGTAACCGGACCATCGATGTTCAACGCAATCCGTTGCATGTCCTCAAAGCTTTTTGTTGGTGGTATGTTCATACTCTACTACACATAGAGGTTACTGACTCACTTTTGTTCATGTGATTGTGAAATTTGATCACTTGTGAATGTTGCAGGTCTTTCTTACCAGACCGATGACTACTCATTGAAGGAAGCGTTTTCTGGATTTGGGGAGGTAGTTGAAGGTGAGAATAGTTTGTATTAAGTGTCGAATATGCAGAATTCAAGTATGATGCAGTTCTATTTTTTAAATTTTTCCGTATTGTAGTTTGGTGTTTGTTATGCCTGATTTTAGAGGTGAACAGAAAAAACAAAGAGTAAACTTTCGTTTTGCTCCCTATGGTTTGGTCACTTTAACGGTTTTGCCCCAAACCTTTAAAAATAGCCATTTTCCTCCAATAGTTTGCTATGGTTTTTCCATTTTAATGGAAAAACTGACAATTTGGATGGAGTTAGAGGCGGTTGAATAACAGAACCAACCTGACAATCTAACCTACAACATATTAATTTTATAAACTAGAAAAATATAAAGAAGTATTTAACGTTAGTCATGTTCGCTTAATCTAAACATACATATGTAACCCTAACCTAACCATAAAAATGAGTTATCACAAAAATCATATCCAAACCATTTGTTTCTGAATCAGTTTGATTATTTCAATATGGTTTTTTAATTAATTCAAGTATAGCTAGATTATTTGTTTTTTAGTAAACTTCTGTTTTGTTCCCTATGGTTTGTTCACTTTAACGGTTTTGCCCCAAACCTTTAAAAATAGCCATTTTCCTCCAATAGTTTGCTATGGTTTTTCCATTTTAATGGAAAAACTGACAATTTGGATGGAGTTAGAGGCGGGGAGCAAAATGGAAAAACCATAGCAAACTATTGGAGGAAAATGGCTATTTTTAAAGGTTTGGGGCAAAACCGTTAAAGTGAACAAACCATAGGGAACAAAACAGAAGTTTACTAAAAAACAAATAATCTAGCTATACTTGAATTAATTAAAAAACCATATTGAAATAATCAAACTGATTCAGAAACAAATGGTTTGGATATGATTTTTGTGATAACTCATTTTTATGGTTAGGTTAGGGTTACATTATGTTTAGATTAAGCGAACATGACTAACGTTAAATACTTCTTTATATTTTTCTAGTTTATAAAATTAATATGTTGTAGGTTAGATTGTCAGGTTGGTTCTGTTATAAGTTAGTTGAATAATTGGATTTAACTTATGGTTTACTAAATTAATCGAATCATATATTCTAATAATTGAATAACATTAACCGGTCAGTTTAGAGTGAAATCGACCGGTTTTGAAAATCTAAAAACGAAAACATCGGTTTTAAGTTTCTTTTTAGCGAATAATATAACTAAATTGACCCATGTTCACCTCCACTCGACTTAGTTTCTTCAAATTAATCATGTAGTGACTAGTGAGTGAGTAAGCTCAAATCTTAAATGGTAATCGGTAGCCTGTAGCAGCGCAGATCATGATCATGCTTCTTGATTTATCGTCTGTTGCTGCTTGTTATCGTCAATTGTCATGTGGTAAAATCAGTTCTTATTTATTGTTTATTTTTTCAGCAAGAGTTATTACTGACCGAGAATCTGGGAGGTCAAGGGGATTCGGTTTTGTGAACTACAGTAGTGAAGACTCAGCATCCGATGCTATGAAAGCGATGGATGGCCAGGTAAGAAAATGAAATTTGTAGGACCATTCAAGTAACTTGTGTCATAAGTTTCTTGGTTTTAAATTGCGTGATGCGCTCCGATGCGTTTAGTCCAAAAATCTGATGCGTGATGCGCGATGCGAGCGCATCACGTATGCGATGCGTTCTTTATAACCCCCGCCCGGGCTGAAACCCCCGCCCAACCCACGCCACAACCCCCGCCCCCAGGCTGAAAACCCCGCCCAAGGGGCTACGCCGAAACCCAAGCCCACCCGGGGTGGTGACTTGGGCGTTTGTACCCAACCCACGCCACAACCCCTGCCCCATACCCCATATTCTAATTTTAAAATAAGATAGAGATGATTATAGAAGAGGTGGAGTAGTTGTGGTAAAAAATGAATAGAAGTGTGAGTATTTATAGTGAATAAATTTCTTTTAAACAAATAGCCGTTGGCCAACGGCAAGCCCAAACGGCTACTTGTCTTGGCCAATGAGATCCTGCCATGTCATCTTGATAGCCCCGTCCAACGCTCGGGCTGAAACCCCCGCCCAAGGGGCCACGCCGAAACCCAAGCCCACCCGGGGTGGTGACTTGGGCGTTTGTACCCAACCCACGCCACAACCCCCGCCCACAGGCTGAAACCCCCGCCCAAGGGGCCACGCCGAAACCCAAGCCCACCCGGGGTGGTGACTTGGGCGTTTGTACCCAACCCACGCCACAACCCCCGCCCCATACCCCATATTCTAATATACCCTAAATTAACTGTTCATTTAGTTTGTTTTTTCGACCAACATCATTCTTCAAATGATTCGAGATAAACGATGCGTAACCAGCCATATCCGGCATCGTGGAGTGTATTAAAAAGGGAGCAATTGGACGATTGGATGCTGGGCTAGGTGTTTCTTGGAATGCCCATGGATTGTTCGGGTCAAAACCACGATTATGAGGATTCATTTTTCGTATTGTGGTTGGATGAGAATTTTTTTTTTAAATAAGATAGAGATGATTATAGAAGAGGTGGAGTAGTTGTGATAAAAAAATGAATAGAAGTGTGAGTATTTATAGTAAATAATTTTTTTTAAACACATAGCCGTTGGCCAACGGCTAGCCCAAACGGCTACTTGTCTTGGCCAATGAGATCCTGCCATGTCATCTTGATAGCCTCATCCAACGCCCGGGCTGAAACCGCCGCCCAACCCACGCCACAACCCCCGCCCCCAGGCTGAAACCCCCGCCCAAGGGGCCACGCCGAAACCCAAGCCCACTCGGGATGGTGACTTGGGCGTTTGTACCCAACCCACGCCACAACCCCCGCCCCATGCCCCATTTTCTAATTTTAAAATAAGATAGAGATGATTATAGAAGAGGTGGAGTAGTTGTGGTAAAAAAAAATGAATAGAAGTGTGAGTATTTATAGTGAATAATTTTTTTTAAACACATAGCCGTTGGCCAACGGCTAGCCCAAACGGCTACTTGTCTTGGCCAATGAGATCCTGCCATGTCATCTTGATAGCTCCGTCCAACGTCCGGGCTGAAACCCCCGCCCAAGGGGCCACGCCGAAACCCAAGCCCACCCTGGGTGGTGACTTGGGCGTTTGTACCCAACCCACGCCACAACCCCCGCCCACAGGCTGAAACCCAGCCCAAGGGGCCACGCCGAAACCCAAGCCCACCTGGGGTGGTGACTTGGGCGTTTGTACTCAACCCACGCCACAACCCCCGCCTCATACCTCATATTCTAATATACCCTAAATTAACTGTTCTTCATTTAGTTTGTTTTTTGTTTGTTCATTTCGTTTGTTTTTGTTTTTATCATTAACTGTTCATTTCGTTTGTTTTTTATCATATAGTAATAATTGAAAGTTTTAACGGTATATATTTATTTAAAGGTATGTATTTTCTTATAAGAATACACGTTTGTTGTTTTTTTTTTTTTTTTTCATTTCTTAGTTTATTTTGTCTCTTTTCTAAATCCTTTTTTATAAGTTTTTTTTTCTAAGTTATATTTAAACTGTTTTTAAGTTATTATATTAAAAACAAATCGAGAGTGGATATATGGGAACATGCGAGGGTGTGATATGAAAAAGAAAAAAATAAATAAAATAAATGTAGAATCTTCTAGTAAGTTAAAACTAGTATTAAGGCCCCCGCGTTGCGGCGGAGGCGTAAAACCATGCAAAGTAGCGCCAATGTCGCACCACTGTCAGCGACCAACATCGAAAAACTCGTAAGAACAAAATAAATAGAAAAGGAAAAAATAAAACGAATGAAAAGCAGATGTAAAATCGTTGAACCACACACATCCATTACGGCGTGTTAATGCGAAAAATTTAGGCTAAAACGTAAAACATAGAAAAATAACTAAGTCGATCTAGGACCCGCGCGTTGCGACGAACTTGTCAAACGGGAAAAATACACAAAAAAACTTTGAACCCCACACGCACGTACGGCGTGTTAACTCACAATTTTGAACGAACGCAAAACGAAAAACTTGTGAAAGATATGGGGGCCAAAATTGAAAGTAAAAAAGTGTTGGGGTTAAATTGCAAAAGATAAAAATGTTTGTGTTAAAAGTAAAAAAAAATAACCAAATGGGTTAAATTGTAAAGATGAGATATTTTGGGTTAGAAGTGAATTTTTTTTTAAAAATACCCCTAAACATATTATGAAAATTAGGTCGCTATACCCACTACCACATGTTGAGAGGAATTCATTAATATCATTGAATTAAAATTTCTCTTAAAAAACCCTTTCATTACCAAATTGAGAGGAATTCATCCATGTTATTGAATTATAATTCTCTAAAAAATATCCCTTTATTACCAAATAAGATATGGTATCATAACATACCAATCTCTTAATCTTAAGTATGTTGTTATTTACCAACATTAGTCATAATAACAATGAAATTTCGTAAAAGAATTAGAAAAATGTCACGCCAAGACTTAAACTAATTTAATCAGTCTTTATTCGAAAGAGTTTTACATGTTTGACTGTTCAAGTTTCTATGAGAACAATATTAAACCTCATGTATCTAGTCGCCTAGCCGGTCATAGCACACTATATTTACCATATTGATGACGAAATAATTGAGAATTGATCAAGAGAAATTACAAGTTAATGATAAAAGTTATGATAATAATTTGACCTCTCGAAAATGATAAAGTTATATATAAAAAATAACTCCTTAATACGTAACGTTGTTTTTATATTCGTAGATACATTGTATATAAAACTCAATAAAAGTTTAAAACTAGCTACTAATACTTGATCAATATATATGAAAACATTTTAATACAAATTAAAGTCATTTAATTAAATAACCGTAACAATTGCATACCACCACTTTAAGCAACCATTATATCGAAATCCATAGGCCCCCCAACCATTAGTCACACTCGAACTTTAGTTCTCATTATTCCCATAAAATTCTGCTTTTTTCGAAAGTTTTCATTACAAGCGAAGTTTACTATATTCATGTTATATATTAAACATAAACATAATCATGTCACTTTAAACTTTAATGTTTTTAATATTCAACTTCTTTTCACTTTCTACCCTAATAACCATCCGTAATGGTTAATGTTCCATAAGTGACATTTTTCGCTACATCAGTAACACTCCTTAAAATGTAATGGTTAACGTCTTTTAATGTTCTTTCAATCCTTACTTTCTAATTTTCCTCTCTCCATTTGTCATTATGTTAGAACTGGCCCTACCTCTTCATGCCCCTATAACGCCCAGGGGTGATGTTGGGGGCGTTATTAAGTCTCTTCACGCCCTTATAATGTCTATTACGCATGTCCTAACAGTTTATGAATCAGCTTTTGAAAACCAGATGCGGAATTAAGCAATTGACTTGTTTGGTTTGCATGTTTTGAGTTGTCGAGGGTTGAGTCATCTGTTCTTTATATTTTTACGATTATACCGGAAAATCAGTTATTCAGTCGTTTTTTAATTATTATGTTTGTTTAACATGAATTGACATATTGATTACGTGACCATGTGACTTTCAAACGTATTCTATGTTTAGAATAATTAATGTTTAAACTCTTTAACTTGTTTTATATTTGGATTGTTAGTAGTGTTTTAACATCTCCGTATTGACTAGTTTCTTTAATTTTTTAATGTTTTTTTTTATATTTTAAAAATTTAATAATGATTACCATCCAATGGGTCTAAACAGGGAATTGGTATAAGACTATAACTATTAATTCGATGCTGAGTTAATTACTGTTTCCGTCCCTGTGGTTTGTCAAAAATCACTATTTCAGTCGATTAGTTTAAAAATTGTGATTTCAGTCCCTGTGGTTTCACTTTCGTAGCCATTTCAGTCCTCCTCGTAACAATTTCAGTCCCTGTACTT
>JARYGA010006118.1:0-35088 GCA_030545235.1 Helianthus tuberosus
TTTGCACTGGAGAGGGAGAGAGGTGAAACGGGTGTGGGGGGGTTTCAGGGGTTTATGTGTTTGAAAAAGAAATGGGGATCTCCTGTTATGTTGTAGAGAGGAATCGAGAGGTAGGGAGTGTTTGGCAGTGAGTTTTGTGTGAGGGTGTAGACAAGGAGGTGATGGTATTTTATAGAGGATGATTGAGATCTTGTAAGATCTTGAATATCTAGTAGAGATTTTTTGTAGATTTTGTAAAGATTTTTCAAGATTTGATGAGATTTTGGAAATCTTTTGTAGAGATTTGGCAATATTTTGTACAAATCTTATAAGATCTAGTATATTATGTGCAGGTTTAGGCTTGTGGGTTTTGGGCTTGGGCCCAGGGCCCACAAGCCCATCTCATGTGTAAGTGGCCCGTAATTCCTACGAGACCCGATATCGTAACCCAAACTCCATAGAATAAATTTTTTAAAATTAAAAAGGCGTATAATAGTGGCGTTGTCAGTATTTTGTACGGTATCAGTCCGTTGTCATTTGATGTTCCGCAGATTCCACGCGAATCTTCATACACGTACTGTAGAGTCGGATAACCGTTCCTAGGCACTCCAGAGGTCTAATTAAGTAAATCTTCGTCTTAATCACTATTTATTATCGCGTTAATCGCCTTTTAATCACGTACTTAAGGGCCGTAAATCACCGGTTGTCACAAGTGTATCCTGAATCAAACCTATGCAACAGCTCCTGAAACACATGTGAAAATGGTACGTCAGCATAAAAATGCCTGTGAGATACATAGGTTTTGTGAAAATAGGATTCATGACTTGTAAGTTTAAAAGAATGTTTTAACAAAAATTAGTCATGAATCTTGTTAAGTGTTTACTTTTATAAATCATATGAAAACTTGATAAGAAAATCAGATTATATGAAAGAAAGGTGTATGGTTAATAAAATAACCAATTAAAATGAGTTGTATAAAATACACTGTTTTGTAAAATAATGTCTTGTGAAAAATATGTTATTTGTGTAAAATGTTATATGTCTAAATTGAAATGATTTAAATAACGCTACGATATGTAATATCATACAAGCACTTATATATAGGAAGTAGCAGCGGCGTATCCACCATGCTTGTATCATATTACACACGCCTCGTTACTTAAATCACTTACCCAAACAAACCACCAATGTAAAATGTTTATGTTTAAACCAATTGTCAAAATGTTTATGTCAAAAATATAAACCATGTAATGTATAATCAATGTCAAAATGTTCATGTTTCAAATGTAAATCATGTAATGTGTATCCAAAATATCATGTATGGCATGTGAAATATATCAACTAAACCATAGGTAAAATGCACAAAACAAGGTATTGAAGTAAAACGTAGTTTAAATCAAAGTTATGTTTTGTGGAAATGCATGCTATACTGATACAAACATCTATGCGGTATTGTGAAAATGCATACATTCAAGCCTTGAGACTGTGGCGATAAACCCTTAAACAAATTAAAGGTTTATCTGAGTTATGTGTATCGAATTCGGTCATTCCTTCCATCCAAACATACCTAGGATGTCAGGAACGAGAGTTGTCAATTCCTATGGTACCACTACATACTAACGAAAGGCATGGCGGGGGGGGGGGGATAGTGCACGGTCCTCCCAACCGCCGGAGTGATCCCACTCCGGGAGCCGCTACCCGACCAAGCTAGCTCCGTGGTGACTTCCCCTTGCCGAGTTCTTACCCTAGGCGACATATGCCACTCCCAAGACTCGAACCTGGTACCTCTGGGAAGAGGTGGGTGTCGGTGGCCAACTGGGCTACCCCAGTTGGTTAACGAAAGGCATGGCCAATGTTAATGAATGTATTTTTGTCCCATTTAAACAAACCAAATGTCATACCAAAATGTAAGCATGTGATGAAAAATAAATGTACTAAGTATGCAACAAATGAACATACATAGCATGTGATGTGATGTAAAACAATGCACTAAGTATGCACTAAATGGACCTACATAGCGTGAAATGTAATGTAAAACAATGTACTAAGTATGAACTAAATGAACATACATAGCATAAAATGTAATGTAAAACGATGTACTAAGTATGCAACAAATGGACATACATAGCAAAAACTAGGCCTGTAAACGAACCGAACGAACACGAACGTAGGCATGTTCATGTTCATTCATTTAACTTTAACCGAACAAGAACACGGACATGAACACATAATCGAACACGTTTTTTTTGTTCGTGTTCGTTTATGTTCGTTCGTTTAAAGCCTAAACGAACAGTTCACGAACATAAACGAACACAAACGAACATAAAAAAATTAACTGAACATATTTGAATAAACATAAATTAACATGATTGAAGAAACAAGTCTAATATATTACATTTCATCCGAAAACACATCTAAATAAGGGCTCATAGATAATTAGATATACTAATTAGTTATATTTATATAAATAGTTAGAAAACCTAATATTTATATAAATATAACTATTTATGTATTTATTAAAATTTATACGAACGTTCATGAACATAAAAGAATGTTCATGAACATAAATGAACGAACACAAGGTGTGTTCATGTTCGTTCATTTAATTAAACGAACAAATTTTTTTGTTTGTGTTCGTTCGTTTATTAAATAAACGAACATAAACGAACTTCCCACCGAACAAGTTCATGAACGTTCGATTCATTCACAGGCCTAGCAAAAACATAATGAAATCATGTACTATAAGTGTACTAATGAACATAACAAGCATATGATATGAAAACAATGAAAGCACGAAAGTAACAAGTAGGCACATGTGTTTCACCCCAAAACGTTTGGAAAACAGTAAAAGAAGGGACTATGTACTCACATGAGATTGCTTAATAGTCTTTAGATAACCACCAAGCAACGCTAGAAGGATCACGGAATCAAACGACACCTAATATAGGTAACTATGTTAATAAACGGACCTAAATCGGAGGATTGGATAAAATGTGGTTTCGTAATCCAAATGAGTGTAAGAACTCATGTAATATGGTTTAACAAAGCTCACATTCTAAAACGGAACCTATCCTAAGTGCTTACGACCCATTACGACTCGTTTAGGTAGCTTATGCTACTTTAACGCGTCGTTCGCGTAAAATGCGTTCGGACCCCCTAACTAGTCCTATGACAAGTAAAATATGCCTTATCATGTCTAATATTGTTTCCAAATCAGTTTAGATATCAAAAATTATGTTACATATGCTTAAAATGAATTTTGGCATAAAAAGGGCATTTTGGTAATTTTCCTAAGGCATATAAACTACCTATCATACAACTAACTAAACGACGTGACCATAAGGTATAACTTCGGAAGGTTATTACCTATACAACTATGGTCACCTAATGTGTTTGGTCGGATCCTAATGATCGACCAAACGGGTCGGGTTCGAAAGTCTAAGCGATTGTTTAGATCGCTTACCTTACGACCCTATATAAGCACTAAACCTAAAGTGACTGTTGGTGCATGCGTCTGTCGACTTCGTCTTGTATCGAGTCTTGTATGTATTTAGATAGATCAGGGCACGAAATACGAGGAAAATGTAAAATATGGGGTGAGTGGCTTGTTCAAGCGAAATCAGATAGGTGATTCCGCTTGAAAGTGACTTGGCAATTTCAAGCGAAATCAACTATCTAATTCCGCTTGAAGCCTAATATCGCTTGAGATGTGATTTCGCTTGAGAGTGTTCAAGCGAAATCAGAACACTATATATATCTTTGTGTCTTGTTCATTTGTAATAAGTTCCGCTCAGAGCAACGAAGTGCTGCCGAAGTGTCGTCTCGCTGTAAATCATTGTGAAATCAATAACATGACAGTTTAAAGAAATATTCTAGCTGAATTGACCTCAGTACGTCTGTTTCCGCCTTTCGTACTGAGCAAAACTCTTCTGATCGATTCGTTCGGGTCAGAAAACGATTCTACAAGTGGTATCAGAGCTCAGGAGGAAGAGTTCATACCAATTCAGCTGAAAATTCTGATTTCTACACCTTCTTTTACAAAATTTACTAGTTTTCACGGTCAAAGTGTCTTGATTTTCACACATGTTGTGCGCATTAGTGTTTTAACAAACCCTTGAAAATTTCAGGCCTAAAATCGATCTAAAACTGGTAATTTTCATAATTCCGCTTGAAAACAGCTTGAGATTGATGACATCAGCAGCATTTCAAACGGAATAAGTTGGTTAATTTCGCTTGAATCTGGTATTCCGCTTGAAAGATTCTGTTGATTCCGCTTGAAACGTGCTATTCCGCTTCAGTTGGGTGATCTCGCTTGAGTGATTCCTCTTGAATCACTTATTTCGCTTCAAGGTCCTTATTTCGCTTGAGTGGTTCAAGCGAAATTAGTTGATTTCGCTTCAAAGGTGGTATTCCGCTTGAACTGTGTTGTCTCGTTTGAACGGTGTAATTTCGCTTGAGAGAATTTTGTTTGAAGTTTGTGATTCCGCTTGAACTAACTGTTTGAGAATTTTTGAAAAACCGAAACATGGAAGAGGAATTTTACAACGCATTCGCTACTCCGGTTACCCCGATTACTCTCGCACAGAACACGATGTTGGAAAATGAAACGGGGACTATGCAAAAACCGCCTAAGCTCTTGAACATCGAGGAGTATAAGAGTTGGGAAGGACGTTTTGAGAACTGGGTACAAGCTAACTACTTAGATGCTTGGGAATGTGTTGAGACGAAATATATTCGACCGATGACTGATGATGAGGAGATTATTCCAATTAAAGATCTAAGTGCTGACAATAGAAAAAAAATACAAAGATGAGAAAATGATGCTAAGTCTACTACAACAAGCTGTGAAAGAAGATATCTTGGTGTTATTGCAACACAATGGAACTTCTTATTCAATCTGGAAAGCATGGAAATCGAAGTTTCAGAGAAGCCAAGAGATGGTCAAGAACAAGAAGTCACTTTTAAAGAAAGAATTCGATCTGTTTCGTGGGTTGAAAAATGAAAGCACAAAGCAAATTATTGAAAGATACTGCAATTTGTTAGCCAACATGAGGAGATTGAGCATCGAGAAAGATAATGAAGAGTTGATCGAAAAGTTGGCTGATGTGTTGCCATATGAGACTTGGGGAACATATCTCATGATGTTGAGGAACAAGAAAGGTTTTAGCAATATGACACTGAGCAAGTTCATTGAAAAGATCGAGGCTCAAGAGATGGAACAGAGAAAGGTTTTAAGAATGAAAGATTTTGACGGTGAACAAGACATAGGACTTTATTACAAAGGTGGGATCAGTGATAAAACCACCAACTTGTCACCAAAGATTGAGATTGCATTCAATGCAAAGAGTTCATCTAGAAGTTCGTCAAAAGGATCAAGCAGCAAATCAAGTTTTTCATCATATCCGTCATTGGTCCAAACATTTCAGCAACAAAAAATGGCAAGAAGTTACAATGCAACATTGTACTGAATCTGGAGAATGATGAGGATTATTCAGCAGAAGTTGCTAAGAGTCACATGTCTTTGTTGGGAACAGTATTGGAATCTTATGGAAGTTTTGTTGCAGGTCGAATCAGGAATCCAATGCTCACAAAAGAGGATTACTATCAGATTGATGCTGAAGAGATGGAATTGATGGACATAAAGTGGTGTTTGGCAAGTGTGTTAAGACGTGCTGAGAAATTTAAGCAGATCACAGGAAGAGATGATTTACGTGAAGCTAATGTTTCTACTTTAGGTTTTGATAAATCTAAAGTCACTTGTTTTCGTTGCAGGGAAAAAGGACACTTCAAGAGGGAGTGCAAAAATCGCGAAGCAAATGGAGCTCAAAATCCGTTCAACAACAACAATGATTACTACCGGAAGGCCATCTATCATCAAGTTGCACAACAACAACAAGAACCACAAGTGGCACATGGTAGGAAAGTGATTGAAGAATCTTCAAAGAGAGCTTGTATGGTGAATCAGGATGACAAAGAGGCAACATAAGGTTTCAGTTGGGACAAATATATTTCAGCTGACAACAAAGCATGTCTAATCAATCAAGATGATGAAAAATTGCCTGAAGGTTTTAGCTGGGCAAATTTCAATTGGGATGATTATGATCCAAACAAAGATTCAAATCACAAAGCGTATGTTGCTCGAATTGAAGAAGATAGTGATGATGATCGTGAGTATCATGCAAGAAGATTGGCAGCTCATTTTAAACTAATAGAAGAGAGTGACAGTGATGACGATAAAGCTAAAAAGAAAAAGAAAAAGGTCAAAACACCGGTCAGCAGTGATGATGAAGCTGTTCCAGTGATAAAGAAAAAGGTGGTAGTTCCAAAGTTTAAAGTTGATGAAGAAGTTAATGCAAGAAAGATTCTTACGAATTGTGAAACCTGTGAGATCATAAAGAAGAAAAACAGTGAGTTGATTAACAACATAAACCAGTTGAAGGAGTCTTACGATGTTCTGAACAAAGCAATGAATCAATACAATAAATCAAGTGAAGAACAAGCAACAGCCATGAAAACACTTCAGGGAGCTTTCATGATAAAGCAGAAAGTTGTGAACAACTACATCGAGAAGTTTGCTGTGCTAGAACAGAAACTTGAAACACAAAGAATTGAAACTGAAAGAGTTAATCGTTTGTTGAAAAGTTATTCATGTACTTCTTATGTCATTGACAGGATTTATCCAACTGTTGAGGGCATGAAGGCATTTGAAGATGATGAAGTAACTGAAGAACAGAAGGCTTCTGAAGAAAAGACTTCTGAAAAGACGAAAGAAAAGAACAAGAATACTAAAGAAAAGACATCTGGTAAGAAACAAGGTTTCAGTTACAACAAGTGTCCACCCCCGCTTGAAAATGGATATTCTCCGAGAAATCCAAATTCAGAAAGAGTCGAAAAGGCAACAAATTTACAGTGGGAGTCGGAGTCTTCAGTTAAATTGTCAGAAAATATTGATGTCACGTTTACATCATCTGACACTGATCATGAGTCCGAGTTAATAAAGAAAGTGGTTGATCAGGTGTTGGATAAAGATGAATCCGAGGAGACAAATTCGGAGTCTATGTCAGAGTCAAAGTCTGACTCCAGCACTCCGAGTCAAACCGTCAAACAGGGCAAAAGGGTTTATGTGACAACTCGAGTTTCCAAGATTTCCATCTTTGCATTAATTGCGCGTTAATTGTTTAAGTGCTTGTTAAAACGATTTGTTTGTTTCACAACTGTTAAATCGTATTGTGATTGTTATGATATATCTGGTGGTCCTTATAAGTGAGTATGTTAATATATGGTTTATATTAATATATGGTTGTATGTTTGCTAGTATATGGTGGTATGAGAAAATATTACTATGTTTTATTATTAAACATGGAATCCTTGTCGATAACCAAACCCCCCCCCTGTGAAATCACCCACTCACGAAAACACTTTGTGTGTTTTCGTCCACCTTCAGGCCAACGAAATCAAAGTGGGCCTTGGGCCCAGTAACGAGGTGTTATATGTTTTGGTCGATTCTTTGCGTGAAAGTTTCTGAATAGAAAACCCTAGACACCATTCCCTACTACATCACGACGGCAACAGAAAGGTGCCCCACTCGACCACCTACTTCGGAGCTCCCTTCGTCCCATCTAATCGGGCACCTATCATACACTTATTCGGTTAGTCTATTTATATTTTGTTTGATGTGTGATTGTAGGATTCGTTGTGTCGATCTCAGATTAGTAAGATGTGAAATTGTTATGGATTGTAGTGAATGATGTGATAATACGCTGATTTGCATGATTTGATCTAGGTTGTTCATACATAAATTATTACTGATCATTGTGATTGGCACATGTGGTGATACATAAAAATTAAATAATGAATGATGATGATGCCAACCGTTTGAATGTTGACTAAGATTCTTGATATATCCATAGTATTACATGCAATGTTTGGTCCAATTGAAATCAAGTTTCATGGAAAAGTCATAATTACATGTTGAGTAATTATATGTTCCACTACAACTAGTCTACGATACAACTAGTCTACTATTCTGTTGCTTATGGGTTTACTGAAATGGCTGACAACTATGTTCTTTTAATAAGTTCCATTGGGCCGCTACTGATTGATGATTGAATAATAGGTGGATAATAATCATGATGTATAGTGACTTGGTAATTCTTATGATCACACAGTTTAGTCCGATTAATTGATTGCTAGATGATCATTAGGGTTGGAACACGTAACTACTGTTGTTGATGAAGCCTTCAGACGAAAACACCTTGGGTTTTCGTCAAACGTGATTTCGGCCATAGGGGTTTTCGCCAAAAATATGATTTCGGCACATGTGTTTAGTCGAATATCCTGAACAGTAACCTTGTTAAGCGTAACTTTTATGATTTGTTAACTTTGTTAGTTAACTAACTCAGTCAGTTCAGCAAACTCAGTTAGTTTAGTAGTTCCGTTAGATGTTAACTTTGTTAAGCATGTAATTCTGTTATATATGTTAAACCTGTTAAGTTACTTACACTGTTAAAGCATGTCAATTATGTTAATATGTTGACTCGGTTATGTTAACTAGGCTATGTATGTAAAGCTCATTATGTATGATAACTTAGTTAAGGAACTTGCATGTAACTTTGAACCTGGTACTGTTACTTGATGTTAAATGCCAGGTCACTCTGTAACACTGATTGTACGTGAAACATTACGAACTTGAACTGATTGAATATACGTGCATACTATAGGACTTGACTGATTAATTGTGGGCACATAACTTAGCATACCGAGCAAACCAAGGTGAGTTCACACTCTTACCAAGGCATGGGATTCCCGGGGTTGGGAATGGGGTTAAATGATTACTTGTACTTTCATCGTTACTGGAATATGTACCACTGACCTCGTTAGGGGAAGGTCACTTATAGATACAGCTAGACTAGTAACACATGGGAAGCCCCCACTAATCTTCGCACACATGCCTGGAATGGCCGCGATACGAATACTAATCTTCACACACATGCCTGGAATGGACGCGATACGAATACTAATCTTCGCACACATGCCTGGAATGGCCACGATACGAATACTAATCTTCGCACACATGCCTGGAATGGCCGCGATACGAATACTAATCTTCGCAAACATGTCTGGGAGACCGCGATACAAATACAAATACAAATACAACTAGTCTACGATACACATGGGAAACCCCCACTAACCTTCGCACACATGTCTGGGAGACCGCGATACGAATTAATACGATACCTGGTACAAGCGAACAAATGATTTATGAACGAATACTATAACTAAACAACCAACTGTGAACTCGCTCAACTTTGTTGTTGACTCGTTGTTACATGCCTTGCAGGTCGTTAGGTATTCATGGAGCTTGCACGGGGAGGCACAGTCGTTGTGGGACATGGATCGTGGATGCCATGTTAAACGTTTATGACATTTCAAACTTATTACTTATGTTGGGTTTTACATTTATGCTTCCGCTAAACATTGATACTATACTTTTGTTTTGAACACATTTCATATTGTTTGGTTGAATTACATTGTTCGATATGATTGGTGGCTTGATCCTGGTCAGTCACGCCTCCAAGCGGTGATACTCCGCGTGTGGATTTTGGGGGTGTGAAAGATTGGTATCAGAGCCATTGGTTATAGTGAACTTGGTTTTAATAAGGGAAAAAGTTTTTGTTAAAACCAGACTATAACCTGAACAGTGCTCAACGATCCACAACGACGCTTCGCTCCACGTGCAAGACTCAACATTCTAGTTGATACGATTTATGTTTACATTGCCTACTTGCTAGATTACATAGAACTTTGCTCATGGTATGCTTAGATAAATGTAACAACTGTTGATTGAAACACTTATGTGCTTACTCTCTTCTGTCATCGCACTTTTGCGAACCTCTCTCACTCATGTTCTCTTTGATATCAAGATCATGAGTGGACGCGTTAACTTAACTCAAGCTCAGTTGGCGGCTTTAATCACTGAACAAGTTACTGCAGCACTCGCAGCTACCCAGGCAGGAGGTATAACCTGCCATCGCAACTTACTCTAGGATCTTTAGATCCTACTCTCGTAACCCAACACTTGTGCTTAATTTTTGTTTACTCTTACGCACACGACAAGCCAACATGCTCAGCCTCCTGTGTGCACATTCAAGACTTTCATGGACTGTCGTCCTAGTACTTTCAGTGGCACTGAAGGAGCCGTTGGACTCCTCCATTGGTTTGAAAAGCTCGAGTCTGTCTTCGAGATGTGTGAATGCCCTGAGGCTCGTAGGGTGAAGTACGCCACCGGTACTCTCGAAGGCACTGCGCTAACTTGGTGGAACGCTCAAGTTCAGATGTTGGGGCTGGTAGCTGCCAATGCCACCCCATGGAATGATTTTAAGGAACTGATTAAACGTGAATACTGTAGTCGTGATGACATCCATAAGTTGGAAGTGGAATTCTTTAACCTAAAGATGACGGGGTCAGAGATAGAAGCGTCACGAAACGGTCCAATGAACTGGTAGTGTTGTGTCCAACTATGGTGGATCCTCCCATCAAGCGCATTGAGCTGTTCCTCAAAGGCTTAGTACCAGAGATTCAAAGCCATGTGACTGCTGCTAATCTTGCTACTATCCAGGATGTTACTCGTCTTGCTCATCGTCTCACAGACCAGGCAGTGGAACAGGACAGGATGCCTAAGCGTATAGGTGCTACTGCTGCTACTACTTCTGCTACTCCCAGTGATAACAAACGAAAGTGGGATGGAACCTCCAGCAAGGGTTCGACTTCAGTTCAGTCCCAGGCACAGCAGCGAAATGTTGATGACTATCAGAGCCCTGGTCAGCAATCCTCTGGTAGTCAAGGGCAGGGTGGATATCGGGGAAACCACCCAAAGTGCAGGTCAGTGCAACAGGAGTCGTTGCCAGAGGTGTCTCAAAATGGGTCATGAAGCTAAGGATTGCGGGAGCTCGCGACCTGCGAATCAGAACCAACAACAACAACCACCAGCTCCACAGAACCAGCAGCGACAGCAAGGTAACAGGGGATGTTTTCAGTGTGGTGCTGAAGTCCACTTCAAGCGGGACTGCCCTCAGTTAAACCAGAATCAGAACAACAACAACAATAATCAGGGCAATGGAAATAACAACGGGGGTAATAACGACAACAATGGTGCCAGGGGTCGAGTGTTCGTGATTAGTCAGGGTGATGCTAGGAATGACCCCAATGTTGTGATGGTTTCGACATCGTTATTGGTATGGATTGGCTACCTCAACATCGAGCCGAGATTCTTTACAAAGAAAAGATCGTCCGCATTCCTCGTACTGGTGAAGAACCCTTGGTAATTCAAGGCGACAAGAGTGGTGCTGTAGTGGGCATCATCTCCTTCCTTAAGGCCTAGAAGTGGTTGCGAAAGGGCCACACTGCTATTTTAGCACTCGCTACTGATGCATCGACGAAAGAGAAGAAGATAGAGGATATTCCAGTTGTACGCGACTTTCCTCAAGTGTTTCCTAAGGAATTACTGGGGCTACCGCCTCATCGCCAGGTCGAATTTCAAATCGAGCTAGCTCCTGGAGCAGCACCCATAGCTCGAGCACCTTATCGCTTAGCTTCAACCGAACTGGAAGAACTGTCTAAGCAATTGAAAGTACTCTTGGATAAGAGATTCATTCGTCCTAGCTCTTCGCCCTGGGGAGCTCCCGTATTGTTTGTGAAGAAGAAAGACGGTACCTTTTGCATGTGCATAGAATACCGTGAACTCAACAAGGTGACCGTGAAGAATCGCTATCCTCTTCCACGCATTGACGACTTGTTCGACCAGCTGCAAGGGTCGAGCTACTACTCCAAGATCGATCGGAGATCGGGTTACCATCAACTGAGAGTCCGGGACGAGGACGTCTCCAAAACAGCATTCAGAACACGCTACGGCCATTACGAGTTTCTAGTCATGCCATTCGGGTTAACAAACGCTCCTGCAGTCTTTATGGATCTTATGAACAGAGTGTGCAAGCCTTACCTGGACAAGTTCGTTATTGTTTTCATCGACGACATCCTGATCTATTCGAAGAGTCAGGGGGAACACGAGCACCATCTACGACTTATTTTGGAACTACTCCGAGCAGAGCAGTTGTACGCTAAGTTTTCAAAATGCGACTTTTGGGTTCGCAAAGTCCACTTTCTAGGCCACGTAGTAAACAAGGATGGGATTCATGTTGATCCATCCAAGGTAGACTCGACCAAGAACTGGCCTGCTCCGCATACACCAACAGAAATCCGCCAATTATTGGGTTTGGCAGGCTACTATAGAAGGTTCATCAAAGACTTCTCGAAGATTGCACAGCCAGTTACACTACTAACTCAGAAAGGCGTTATCTATCGTTGGGGTAATACGCAGGAATCAGCATTTCAGCACCTAAAGAATAGACTTTGTAGCGCACCTATTCTTTCATTGCCAGAGGGCACAGACGATTTCGTGGTTTATTGCGACGCATCCATTCAGGGTCTTGGATGTGTGTTGATGCAACGTGACAAGGTCATAGCCTACGCATCACGCCAACTTAAAGTTCATGAAAGGAACTACACTACACATGATCTAGAGCTGGGAGCTGTTGTTTTCACACTCAAGATATGGAGACATTACCTGTACGGTACCAGGTGCACCATTTACACCGATCACAGGAGTCTCGAGCATATCTTCAAGCAGAAAGAGTTGAACATGCATCAGCGTCGATGGGTCGAGCTTTTAAACGATTACGAAAGTGCTATAAAGTACCATCCGGGCAAAGCCAATGTGGTGGCCGATGCCCTCAGTCGAAAGGATACTACACCTAGGCGTGTACAGGCGTTGCAACTCACTATTCAGTCTAGTCTTCCTTCTCAGATACGAGATGCTCAGGTAGAAGCATTGAAACCAAAAAACGTCAGGGCTGAAGCCCTACGTGGTTCAAGGCAACGGTTGAAACAAACGGCAGACGACGCCTACTATGTAACGGGACGCATCTGGGTCCCACTCTATGGCAACTTACGCGAGCTTGTAATGGATGAAGCTCATAAGTCTCGCTACTCAGTACATCCTGGTTCGGATAAGATGTACCACGATCTTAGAACTACGTATTGGTGGCCTAGCATGAGAGCTCACATAGCAACTTACGTCAGCAAGTGTTTGACTCGTGCGAGAGTCAAAGTCGAATATCAGAAACCCTCAGGCCTACTCCAACAACCATAGATACCACAATGGAAATGGGAGCAAATTTCCATGGATTTCGTTACTGGCCTACCTAGATCTCAGCGCGGAAATGACACTGTTTGGGTGATCGTGGATTGACTCACAAAGTCCGCACACTTCTTGGCTATCAAAGAAACATACAAGTTCTCTACTTTAGCGGACGTTTACTTGAAGGAAGTTGTCTCGAGGCATGGGGTGCCCACCTCTATTATCTCTGATCGCGATGCACGTTTTACTTCAGAACTGTGGCAAGCAATGCACAAATTCTTTGGCTCACGTTTAGATATGAGCACAGCTTATCACCCGCAAACTGATGGGCAGTCTGAACGCACCATCCAGACCCTTGAAGACATGCTTAGGGCATGTGTGATTGACTTTGGCAATGGTTGGGAAAGACATCTGCCACTAGTTGAATTCTCGTATAATAACAGTTACCACACCAGCATTCGGGCTGCACCATTTGAGGCATTGTACGAGCGTAAATGCCGATCACCTCTTTGTTGGGCAGAGGTGGGGGATAGTCAGATCACTGGCCCAGAACTTGTGGTAGACACAACAGAATGAATTGCTCAAATACAATAACGAATGGCGGTAGCTCGTGACCGTCAGAAAAGCTACGCCGATAAGGGCAGGAAACCACTCGAGTTCTAGGTTGGGGATCGAGTGCTACTCAAAGTTTCACCCTGGAAGGGTGTGGTTCGTTTTGGCAAACAAGGCAAACTTAACCCGCGATACGTCGGACCTTTTGAAATCATAGAGAAAATAGGCAAGGTGGCCTACAAACTGAAACTACCAGCAGAACGCAGTGCAGTTCACAACGTCTTGCACGTGTCTAATCTGAAGAAGTGTCTGTCAGATGAGACCCTCATAGTTCCTCTCAAGGAACTCACTATCGACAAACAGCTGGGATTTGTCGAGGAACCAGTTGAAATCACGGACCGGGACGTTAAGGTCCTCAAGCACACAAGAATACCTCTTGTGCGAGTTCGTTGGAACTCCCGTCGTGGCCCAGAGTTCACATGGGAACGAGAAGATCAAATGAAACTCAAGTATCCCCAGTTATTCGAAAACAGTGCAACCACTACTGAGGCTGAAGCTACTACAGAATTTCGGGACAAAATTCCAAATCAACGGGGGGATGATGTGACACCCCAGAGAAACGAGTAAACTACACAACACAACTAGCTTCCTCAGTAACCACGTGCTAAATTTCGGGACGAAATTTCTTTCAACTTGGGGATAATGTGACAACTCGAGTTTCCAAGATTTCCATCTTCGCATTAATTGCGCGTTAATTGTTTAAGTGCTTGTTAAAACGATTTGTTTGTTTCACAACTGTTAAATCGTATTGTGATTGTTATGATATATATGGTGGGCCTTATAAGTGAGTATGCTAATATATGGTTTATATTAATATATGGTTGTATGTTTGCTAGTATATGGTGGTATGAGAAAATATTAGTATGTTTTATTATTAAACATGGAATCCTTGCTGAAAACCAACCCCCCCTGTGAAATCACCCACTCACGAAAACACTTTGTGTGTTTTCGTCCACCTTCAGGCCAACGAAATCAAAGTGGGCCTTGGGCCCAGTAACGAGGTGTTATATGTTTTGGTCGATTCTTTGCATGAAAGTTTCTGAATAGAAAACCCTAGACACCATTCCCTACTACATCACGACGGCAACAGAAAGGTGCCCCACTCGACCACCTACTTCGGAGCTCCCTTCGTCCCATCTAATCGGGCACCTATCATACACTTATTCGGTTAGTCTATTTATATTTTGTTTGATGTGTGATTGTAGGATTCTTTGTGTCGATCTCAGATTAGTAAGATGTGAAATTGTTGTGGATTGTAGTGAATGATGTGATAATACGCGTTGACGAATCTGATTTGCATGATTTGATCTAGGTTGTTCATACATAAATTATTACTGATCATTGTGATTGGCACATGTGGTGATACATAAAAATTAAATAATGAATGATGATGATGCCAACCGTTTGAATGTTGACTAAGATTCTTGATATATCCATAGTATTACATGCAATGTTTGGTCCAATTGAAATCAAGTTTCATGGAAAAGTCATAATTACATGTTGAGTAATTATATGTTCCACTACAACTAGTCTACGATACAACTAGTCTACTATTCTGTTGCTTATGGGTTTACTGAAATGGCTGACAACTATGTTCTTTTAATAAGTTCCATTGGGCCGCTACTGATTGATGATTGAATAATAGGTGGATAATAATCATGATGTATAGTGACTTGGTAATTCTTATGATCACACAGTTTAGTCCGATTAATTGATTGCTAGATGATCATTAGGGTTGGAACACGTAACTACTGTTGTTGATGAAGCCTTCAGACGAAAACACCTTGGGTTTTCGTCAAACGTGATTTCGGCCATAGGGGTTTTCGCCAAAAATATGATTTCGGCACATGTGTTTAGTCGAATGTCCTGAACAGTAACCTAGTTAAGCGTAACTTTTATGATTTGTTAACTTTGTTAGTTAATTAACTCAGTCAGTTCAGCAAACTCAGTTAGTTTAGTAGTTCCGTTAGATGTTAACTTTGTTAAGCATGTAATTCTGTTATATATGTTAAACCTGTTAAGTTACTTACACTGTTAAAGCATGTCAATTATGTTAATATGTTAACTGGGTTATGTTAACTAGGCTATGTATGTAAAGCTCATTATGTATGATAACTTAGTTAAGGAACTTGCATGTAACTTTGAACCTGGTATGATTGGCAAACTGTTTATGTGTTACTTGATGTTAAATGCCAGGTCACTCTGTAATACTGATTGTACGTGAAACATTACGAACTTGAACCGATTGAATATACATGCATACTATAGGACTTGACTGATTAATTGTGGGCACATAACTTAGCATACCGAGCAAACCAAGGTGAGTTCACACTCTTACCAAGGCATGGGATTCCCGGGGTTGGGAATGGGATTAAATGATTACTTGTACTTTCACCGTTACTGGAATACGTACCACTGACCTCGTTAGGGGAAGGTCACTTATAGATACAGCTAGACTAGTAACACATGGGAAGCCCCCACTAATCTTCGCACACATGCCTGGAATGGCCGCGATACGAATACTAATCTTCGCAAACATGTCTGGGAGACCGCGATACAAATACAAATACAACTAGTCTACGATACACATGGGAAACCCCCACTAACCTTCGCACACATGTCTGGGAGACCGCGATACGAATTAATACGATACCTGGTACAAGCGAACAAATGATTTACGAACGAATACTATAACTAAACAACCAACTGTGAACTCGCTCAACTTTGTTGTTGACTCGTTGTTACATGCCTTGCAGGTCGTTAGGTATTCATGGAGCTTGCACGGGGAGGCACAGTCATTGTGGGACATGGATCGTGGATGCCATGTGAAACGTTTATGACATTTTAAACTTACTACTTATGTTGGGTTTTACATTTATGCTTCCGCTAAACATTGATACTATACTTTTGTTTTGAACACCTTTCATATTGTTTGGTTGAATTACATTTACTAATTACATTGTTCGATATGATTGGTGGCTTGATCCTGGTCAGTCACGCCTCCAAGCGGTGATACTCCGCGTGTGGATTTTGGGGGTGTGACAGTTTACAATAACGAATTCCGGTTATCAAAATCTAATTTGAATGATGAAACGTTTAAAGTTGCATATACTTTGAATGATTCTGACAAATTATATTTTGATGAGGAATTTCCAATAAGAGGTGTCAAACCTGACATGATAAAAAAGGTTTTCAAATTAACAGAAATTAATATTTCTGAAATAAAAGATGTAAATCTTAATGATAAACCTAAAAAGTACACCTCAAGAGTTCAACAAAGAGAAAACAAGAAAAAGGGTTACAGTTCTGGTTCTGGTTATCGAAAGAAACCGAACCATAATGGTAATTTCAAAAAGAAAGGATTAAGTTTTATTCCACCAGAAAATCATAAAAATGAAAAATATATTAGAGATTTTAAATCAAAAATGATATTTGTTTCAGGTACATCATCTGAAGAAGAGAAAGAAAATCTATTCAGAAATCAGTCAAACAAAGAATTCCTTGCGAAGAATCAAGAAGAGATGAAGTTTGCTGATCAGATGAAAGAAACAAGAACCTGTTTCCAATGCAACACTGTTAGACATATTGCCAAAAATTGTTCCAAAGCAATACAATCAAAACAGGGAGTTTCTCGTAAACTGAAAGATAAAGAGGTTATGTTTGAACCACCAATTGAAAGAACTAAACTTTTCAAAAATTCAACTTTTGAGATTGGTGAATGTTCAAACAGGTTTTTCAAGAAAAGGGCAAACCTTGACAACTAGAAATGGGTTGTTAAGAAATCAGATGATAGTTCTAGCAATGATTTTGATTTGTCAAAATCAGAGGAGCTATCTTCTGGCGATGAATCTGATTCCACAAAGTCAGACGAGCCACAAGTTGAATCAAAAAGTGAAAACTCAGTACTGACTGTGGATGATGTGAATTTTCCACCACTTCGGGCTGAAAATTTTAAAAAGAAAATTGGTAAAGTTGAGATTTCAAATCAATTCTTTTCTGAAAAGAAAGAATTTGATATTGAAAAGGCCTTTAACTCCACAGTTCATAATATTTTTGGAAAAATGATTGATAGGAAGGTCAAGGGAGTCAAGGAATTTTACGAAAAGAAAACAAAGAAGCAAGGTAAAGTATTATCCCTGGTTTGTGACTGGGATGGTACCTATTACGAACAGTAAAAATCTGGACTTGCCGGAGCTCCCAAGTTGGTAATCGCGGAGCATGAATCGGCATCTTTCTTAAATTGTTTGTTGAAAAATCGAAAAATAATAAAGGTATGACTTGCCGGAACTCCCAGGTTGGTAAGTGAGGAGTAGGAATCGGTATCTTGAGAATTCAACCTACATGTGGTATTGGTTGGTAAGCGATGTGGTTGAAAAAGAGTTTGCATTACAAATGATTAATCAAGGTCATTAGGTTGAACTTGATTGGATCATTCTTACAAGTGGTTGAAAGACAATGCGATGAACCAAATCCCTAACCTACAAATGGTAAAATCAATCAACAAAACTTATTTTCCGGAAAAACCATTAGATTAAAACAAATTTAAGTGTTTTGAAATCACAATGGGAAAATAGTTTGTTGTGAGGGGGAGTTCTGATTGTTTATGCCAAGTGGATGGCGAAATAAAGCGATTCGATATTGGTTGTCAATTTACTTGTACAGTTTGTTTTCAAATTTTTTAACGTATTTGCATTTTAGGGGGAGTAAGAATTTCAGAAAATCCAAAAACATTGGAAAATTTGAAAAAGACAAAAACATGATAAAATGAAAAATGAGTTTTTGTGTCAAAGAAGAGGAAATTGTAACACCTGTGCCTCCACGGCCATCAAACAAATACCGAACCAATGAAATATCATATTTCATACTTGGGATTTGTAAAAATATGTGTGTCTTTTGCACATATCAATTCTTGTTCAATTTCAAACTCTAAATCGCTTTCTGGAAGGTTATACGCGCACCGATGCGTAAATATAACCAGTTTAATGCAACAAACACTCCGGAATAGTGACATAGGCTTAACATACCTTAAATAACCTTTACTTAACTTAGAAATAAGTTTTGAAGGCTTTGGTATGGCAAAATCAAGTTAAATCGCTTACAGGGACTAAAGTTGACAAACTGCGAAAGTATGCCAATTTGAACTGTAACAGACATTCCGGAGCATGACCATAAGTTAAACATACTTTAAATATCCTTTACATAGCTTAGAAATAGGCTTTGAGGGGTTCGGTGTGCTAAAATAAACTTTTGGGTCATTCAGGGACTAAAAGTGTCAAAAAGTGCACAAGTTTGCATTTTCGCGCATAACTTACGTTCTGAATACATCCGGACATCCAAAAATTTATGTAAGCACTAAAACACTTTATTTTAGTGTTTGGCATAAGAAAAATCCATTCGTCACGCCATTTGGATCGTTTTTCGCGCCTATGCGCATTCCGTCGTAATTAAGCGAACATCGCGTTCGTACGACCAAACGAACCAACACCCGGCATATTTTTGAGCATGTTTCATGTCCACAATGTTTAGGCATCATTTTAGGGCCTTAAAGTTGGCTTTACGGGCCTTGGAAGTGTCGGAAATGGCCTTAAACACGTGCAGGGACTGAAACTGTAATTTCTGAAACTTATTGCTGATCTGTGACTGCTAGGCGGTCCGCCTCAGTTCCTGAGCATCCTTAGGCGGCCCGCGAGGCACCTTATGACCAGATTAATCGAATCTAACAGCAGTTTCCAGCTGTTTCGTTCACAACCACACATTCTCTTTCGCTTAGTCAGCTGATAAGGATCACTTTTAGCCACCATGAGTTTCCGACAAGTGTACGCCTTGGATCATGGCACGTTTTCCATCAAACGATCCTAACGGTGGACCATTTACTATAAATACCCATCCATCCCCAACTTCATTTCTCACTAGAATCTTGATTTGAGAGCTCTAAGTTGAAACCATTGTTTCATACCTGAGTTCTTGGATCGAGATTAGCATTCGGGGACCCTGGGTAAGTATTCTTTCGTTCTTTTATTGCTTTTCGAGTCTTTCGAGTCTGAAAGTCAAACTTTGTTTGACTTTCTGCGTTGACCAGTAATGGTCAATGCGAAGTTCGTTTGAACTTCGCAACGTGAGTGTAATCACGTTGGTTATAGTCCCTTGGGACTATGCCCACTGATTACCACGTTGTCTAGGGTCGTAGGGTAGGCGATCTAATAAATCGCCTATACCTTCGAACCCGACCCAGTTTGGTCGATCATTAGGATCCGACCAAATACATTAGGTGACCATAGTAGGTAGGGAATAACCTTCCGAGGTTATACCCTATGGTCACATCGTTTGAGTAGTTGTATGATAGGTAGTTTATATGCCTTAGGTAAATTACCAGAATACCCTTTTCATGTATAATTGGTAATTAAGCATATGTAACCTAAACTTTTGTCACAGAACTGATTATGTAACATGTTTAGGCATATGACACTTGTCATAGGACTAGTTAGACGGTCTGAACGCGTTTCACGCGCACGACGCGTTAAAGTAGCATAAGTTACCTTAATGGGTCGCGATGGGTCGAAAGCACTTAGGTTAGTCTCAATGTAGTATGTAGGTCTTGTTAAACCATATCATATGAGTTCCAACACTCATTTGGTTTACCAAGCCTCATCCTATCCGATCTCCCGATTTAAGTCCAGTTTATTTATATAGTTTTAGATTGCCGACTGATTCCGTGCTCCCTCTAGCTTTGTTTGGTTGTTGTTCAAGACCTCTAAGCATTCTCAGGCGAGTACATTATTCCCCTATTTTACTGCTTTCAATTGTTTTGGGGTGACTCATATGTGCTAAATGTTTTCAAGGTTTTAACGATGGTATCAAAAACGATTAAGACGATTTATACAAAACTAATAACGATTTCGATAATGTGAACGAACTTGTTGGTTGGGTTACATAACAAATGAAATTCATTAGCAATGATCAAGCCGACCAGTATTAGGTTATGGTACCATAGGATCTGACAAATCCCGTTGTTTACTACACCCGTAGTTATGTGTGGGTGTTGTGGGTAGCGACTGAATCTGTAAATGTTAATTTACTCTTTGGTAAGGGTTTATTAATGCGAGATGTTAATTTACTCTTTGGTAAGGGTTTATTAATGCGAGTTGTTAATTTACTCTTTGGTAAGGGTTTATTAATGCGAATTGTTAATCTATCCTTTGGTAAGGGTTTATTAATGCGAGTCAAGAAGGTTTGAATGTTATTAGCGAGACGACCATTTAAGTAGTTTCACGACCTAAAACGAATTTAACGATTGGGTAAACGATTGGTTTTCACACGATGTTTTAACGATTGGGTAAACGATTGGCTTCAAAGCGATATACGATTGGGTTTTGGTTACATATTACATGATTTACATTGGGCATGAACATTACTTTGGTGGGTTGGTTTGATTAAGTGATTAAGTAACAATGCGTGTGGAATATGATACAAGCATGGTGGATACGCCGCTGGTACTTCCTATATATAAGTGTTTGTATGGTATTACATATTGTAGCGTTATTTGAATCATTTCAGTTTGAGACATAGAACATTTTATACAAGTAACATACTTTTCACAAGACATTTATTTACAAACAACTTATCTTATACAAACTCATTTTACATGGTTATTCATTTAATCATGCATTATTCTCTTATTATACATATCACCTGAACTTATTATTTTTCAAATGATTTACAAAGGCAAAGCAAATTACAAGGTTCATGACTAAACATTTTCTTAAAAAGAAGTCATGAATCTTATTTTCACAAAACCTATGTACTCGCCAGCATTTCTTTGCTGACCTCGTTTTCACATATGTTTCAGGTATTGTTGAATGATATCGATTGATAAGATGCATGCTCACATAGGACTGGACAAGGCCTTAGTGACTCAATAACAATGATAGATTATGTTTAAATTGTGTATTTAGATTTCCAGACGATGTAATTATTCAATGTTTAATAAAACGAAACACTTTTGATATCCATGGTTATGAAACATTAATTCTGTTGCAACACGCCCCGATGTTTCCGCTGCGATTTGTTGTTTTACGCGGTCGGGGTGTGACAGAAAGATGGTATCAGAGCCAATGGTTATAGGGAATTAGGTTATTAGTAATGCTTTGACCTAGTCTATAACCTTTCTAGGACCCTAACGCGAGTTTACTTGCGTTTAGTCATAAAACAATACCGTCACCTATCCTTAGGCGACGACCACAACAAGAACATAAATTTCAAAACCGCTTTGAAAACTAATCATCTGTTCTAGGGTGATTGATTACAAGGTTTTGAACCCCTTTGAATTTTCAAAAATCTCGGCAAAGTTTTGGGTTTTAAATAATGTGAACACGTGCAAACTGGAAGGGTGAATGCCTGTATTCTGAGTTTTCTGTCTAGGCAAGCACTTCGTATACATCTCATCAGACGCGAGACCAGTTGTGCTTACCTGGGAATTCTTGGGATGAGTGTTCACTTATAGGCGAGCATGTCTTCGCGATACATTATTTTTGACCCATTTACTTTGATTAGTTCTGTGAGTCGTTTGTTGCTTTGTAGTAACAAACAAATGACCACTATCCTTGCTTTCATCAGATTTATTCATCTCATTCTTTTCGTCAAATTCTCTCACTCGTTCATTTCATGTTTCCTCTTTTAGACAATGCCTCCTCGACGCGATGCTCAAACCGATGCTCGGACTTTCACTATTGAAGAACTCGCAGCCCTAATCTCTCAGCAGGTGGCTGCTGTGCTTCCCGGGGTTGTAACCCAAGTCCACGAGATATACAACAACGGCAATAATAACAACAACAATAACGCACAGTGTAAATACAAGGATTTTAACCAGGCTAAACCACTCAAGTTTAGTGGTTCTGAAGGAGCGACTGGGCTTCTTCAATGGTTCGAGAGCATTGAGAATACTTTCCGCCACGTGCAGTGTCCTGACAATCGCAGGGTTGAGTTTTCTTCGAGTGTGTTTCAGAAGAGGGCTCTCACATGGTGGAACGGGGTTATGAGGGATCGTGGTGCAGAATTTGCTCTAGCACAGACGTGGGCTGAACTTAGGGCCCTTATGATGAGGGAATTCTGTCCTCGTCATGAGCAGCGAGCTTTGGAGAAGGAATTTGATGAGTTGAAGCAAGATAGTGGTGAGCACAGGGCGTATACTGATAGGTTTGAGGAGTTGAGTCTGCTTTGCCCGACAATGGTTACCCCACTCGACAAGGCTATCGAAAGATACATTGACGGCCTACCTGACACGGTACAAGACATCCTTACTGGTAGTAGCCCTACCACACTCCGTCAGGCGATCGAGTTAGCTGCGACATTGACTGAGTCGAAGATTCGGAAGAATAAGTTACACAGAAAGGGTGACAAGGGTAAGAAGCAGGAGTCTGACAAGGAGGATAGCAAGAAAGGTCAAAACAAGAAGGATAAGGAAGTTGAGACTTCGAAGAAATCAAAGAAGCGGAAGGGTGCCCAAAATTTTGCTATTACAGCACAGACTGCTCAGAACTTGCAAAACCCACCGGCACAGCCAGCTGCAAAGAAGGCATATGCTGGTACCGCACCACATTGTGCCCGTTGCAATGGTCATCACGTTGCACAACAAGATTGCAAGAAATGCACAACATGTGGTAGACTTGGGCATTTGGCCAATATTTGTCGTCTGGGACAAAATCAGGCTGCTCAGGTTCAAGCTCAGGTTCAAGGGAATGCTGCGAGATTCCCACTGGGTTCATGTTTCAATTGCGGAGAGATTGGTCATTTCCGCCACAACTGCCCAAGACTGGTGAATGCAAATGCTAACGCAAACCCGAATGCGAACGTCAACGTCAATGTAAATCCAGCACGTGGACGAGTGTATAACATCAATGAGGCAATCAATGATGAAGAACAAGTAGAATTTTGAAATTTCTCTGGTTGTTATCTTGTAACATTTAAAGACAATGCGGTTGTTAAATAAATAAAAAATTTGTGGTTTTTATTTTCAACTAATGCAATTGTATGAATGTTTGATCCAACCTTATGATGTCATCACAAAGACGAAACTACTCGTGTGGTTCTGTCATTTTTAGGATCACCTGTGATCTCCCTAAGAACCTCAAACACTAGTTTCTCTTAAATCTAAAGTATCTTATCATCTTGCACCGTTCGAGATGCAAGAATTATCAAAACAGCTTCACGAGTTGTCTGATAAAGGATTCATCCGTCCGAACTTTTCACCTTGGAGAAACTCCTGTCCTCCTTGTGAAAAGAAAAATGGATCTTTTCGAATATATATCGATTAACGTAAGCCTAGTAAGCTTATCATCAAGAATCGATATCCCCTACCTTAAATCAACGATTTCTCCGATCAACTGCATAGCGTTTCATATTTTCCAAGATCGATTTGCGTTTTGGGTATCATCAACTTTGTATTCTCGAAGAAGATATTCCCAAAACGGTTTTCTGCACGAAGTATGGCCATTAAGAGTTTACAGTCATGCCTTTTGGGTTGACAAATGCTCCAGCCATCTTCAAAGACTTAATAAATAGAGTCTGCAAGCCTTATTTGGATCAGTTCGTCATTGTTATTAATGACATCTTGATCTATTCATATCACGAGCCGATCCCGATCAACACCTTCGTTGACATTGGAACCCTTAAAGAAGGAACAAACTTTTCACTAAATCCTCCAAGAGGAAATTTTGGCTTAAAGGAGTTCAGTTTTTGGGTCATGTAGTCAACAAGCAGGGTATTCATGTGGATCCATCCAAATTGATGCAATTAAGAATTGATTCCTTGTATGCATTAAATACCCGTGTCCAAAGATAACAAATTTAAAGGTCAATTTAAACAATTATGCGAGTATACGATTATGCGATTATGTGATATGTGTTTATGTGTTCTCCTCTATGTTTTTGTGTATTAAACGATTTTCAAATCCTCATAGAATCTTTTATATCTTCATATGAGGGATTCATAGTAGGATATTAAAAAGGTACTACCTTAAATCCTTATGGGCTTCTACGTGGTAGTTAAGACCCTTGGGTTATATAGTACCATTCCAGGATTCGATGATAGACCCTTGAGTGGTCTAGTCTAAAAGATTGATTCACAATTTGGTTAAAGAACGACATCAAGTGATGTAGCTGAACAGACTCCTTGATAGTCTATTTAGATCATTTATTGATTTAATTAAAAGGACTCTATGGCGGTCTAGTTACACGCATCACAGGATTGTTCATTTGGTTTTACCCTACATATTATAAAATAGACTGTGTGAACTGTGCAAGGAATTGTCTAATTATGGACGCGTACATAATTGTGAGATTCAGTGCACGGTAATCACAGTAAGATTTATTATGTGTAAGAACCGATAGTGACAAAAATAACGAAATGAGAACGACGTAATGGAGGTACGGTGGACGCACCAATGACGCTTCATATACTTGTATATAAGTATCCCTCTTACATTGCAATCATGATGTTATTAAAGGTTACTAGAAGTTCAGAACCCTAATCAATATTGTTCGATCTTTTCAACTTCATGTTTTCAAGCTCTCACAAGTTTCCTCTAGATAAAATTTCGGGACGAAATTTCCTAAAGTAGGGGAGACTGTAACACCTGTGCCTCCACGGCCATCAAACAAATACCGAACCAATGAAATATCATATTTCATACTTGGGATTTGTAAAAATATGTGTGTCTTTTGCACATATCAATTCTTGTTCAATTTCAAACTATAAATCGCTTTCTGGAAGGTTATACGCGCACCGATGCGTAAATATAACCAGTTTAATGCAACAAACACTCTGGAATAGTGACATAGGCTTAACATACCTTAAATAACCTTTACTTAACTTAGAAATAAGTTTTGAAGGCTTTGGTATGGCAAAATCAAGTTAAATCGCTTACAGGGACTAAAGTTGACAAACTGCGAAAGTATGCCAATTTGAACTGTAACAGACATTCCGGAGCATGACCATAAGTTAAACATACCTTAAATATCCTTTACATAGCTTAGAAATAGGCTTTGAGGGGTTCGGTGTGCTAAAATAAACTTTTGGGTCATTCAGGGACTAAAAGTGTCAAAAAGTGCACAAGTTTGCATTTTCGCGCATAACTTACGTTCTGAATACATCCGGACATCCAAAATTTTATGTAAGCACTAAAACACTTTATTTTAGTGTTTGGCATAAGAAAAATCCATTCGTCACGCCATTTGGATCGTTTTTCGCGCCTATGCGCATTCCGTCGTAATTAAGCGAACATCGCGTTCGTACGACCAAACGAACCAACACCCGGCATATTTTTGAGCATGTTTCATGTCCACAATGTTTAGGCATCATTTTAGGGCCTTAAAGTTGGCTTTACGGGCCTTGGAAGTGTCGGAAATGGCCTTAAACACGTTCAGGGACTGAAACTGTAATTTCTGAAACTTATTGCTGATATGTGACTGCTAGGCGGCCCGCCTCAGTTCCTGAGCATCCTTAGGTGGCCCGCGAGGCACCTTCTGACCAGATTAATCGAATCTAACAGCAGTTTCCAGCTGTTTCGTTCACAACCACACATTCTCTTTCGCTTAGTCAGCTGATAAGGATCACTTTTAGCCACCATGAGTTTCCGACAAGTGTACGCCTTGGATCATGGCACGTTTTCCATCAAACGATCCTAACGGTGGACCATTTACTATAAATACCCATCCATCCCCAACTTCATTTCTCACTAGAATCTTGATTTGAGAGCTCTAAGTTGAAACCATTGTTTCATACCTGAGTTCTTGGATCGAGATTAGCATTCGGGGACCCTGGGTAAGTATTCTTTCGTTCTTTTATTGCTTTTCGAGTCTTTCGAGTCTGAAAGTCAAACTTTGTTTGACTTTCTGCGTTGACCAGTAATGGTCAATGCGAAGTTCGTTTGAACTTCGCAACGTGAGTGTAATCACGTTGGTTATAGTCCCTTGGGACTATGCCCACTGATTACCACGTTGTCTAGGGTCGTAGGGTAGGCGATCTAATAAATCGCCTATACCTTCGAACCCGACCCAGTTTGGTCGATCATTAGGATCCGACCAAATACATTAGGTGACCATAGTAGGTAGGGAATAACCTTCCGAGGTTATACCCTATGGTCACATCGTTTGAGTAGTTGTATGATAGGTAGTTTATATGCCTTAGGTAAATTACCAGAATACCCTTTTCATGTATAATTGGTAATTAAGCATATGTAACCTAAACCTTTGTCACATAACTGATTATGTAACATGTTTAGGCATATAACACTTGTCATAGGACTAGTTAGACGGTCTGAACGCATTTCACGCGCACGACGCGTTAAAGTAGCATAAGTTACCTTAATGGGTCGCGATGGGTCGAAAGCACTTAGGTTAGTCTCAATGTAGTATGTAGGTCTTGTTAAACCATATCATATGAGTTCCAACACTCATTTGGTTTACCAAGCCTCATCCTATCCGATCTCCCGATTTAAGTCTGGTTTATTTATATAGTTTTAGATTGCCGACTGATTCCGTGCTCCCTCTAGCTTTGTTTGGTTGTTGTTCAAGACCTCTAAGCATTCTCAGGCGAGTACATTATTCCCCTATTTTACTGCTTTCAATTGTTTTGGGGTGACTCATACGTGCTAAATGTTTTCAAGGTTTTAACGATGGTATCAAAAACGATTAAGACGATTTATACAAAACTAATAACGATTTCGATAATGTGAACGAACTTGTTGGTTGGGTTACATAACAAATGACATTCATTAGCAATGATCAAGCCGACCAGTATTAGGTTATGGTACCATAGGATCTGACAAATCCCGTTGTTTACTACACCCGTAGTTATGTGTGGGTGTTGTGGGTAGCGACTGAATCTGTAAATGTTAATTTACTCTTTGGTAAGGGTTTATTAATGCGAGATGTTAATTTACTCTTTGGTAAGGGTTTATTAATGCGAGTTGTTAATTTACTCTTTGGTAAGGGTTTATTAATGCGAATTGTTAATCTATCCTTTGGTAAGGGTTTATTAATGCGAGTCAAGAAGGTTTGAATGTTATTAGCGAGACGACCATTTAAGTAGTTTCACGACCTAAAACGAATTTAACGATTGGGTAAACGATTGGTTTTCACACGATGTTTTAACGATTGGGTAAACGATTGGCTTCAAAGCGATATACGATTGGGTTTTGGTTACATATTACATGATTTACATTGGTCATGAACATTACTTTGGTGGGTTGGTTTGATTAAGTGATTAAGTAACAATGCGTGTGGAATATGATACAAGCATGGTGGATACGCCGCTGGTACTTCCTATATATAAGTGTTTGTATGGTATTACATATTGTAGCGTTATTTGAATCATTTCAGTTTGAGACATAGAACATTTTATACAAGTAACATACTTTTCACAAGACATTTATTTACAAACAACTTATCTTATACAAACTCATTTTACATGGTTATTCATTTAATCATGCATTATTCTCTTATTATACATATCACCTGAACTTATTATTTTTCAAATGATTTACAAAGGCAAAGCAAATTACAAGGTTCATGACTAAACATTTTCTTAAACAGAAGTCATGAATCTTATTTTCACAAAACCTATGTACTCGCCAGCATTTCTTTGCTGACCTCGTTTTCACATATGTTTCAGGTATTGTTGAATGATATCGATTGATAAGATGCATGCTCACATAGGACTGGACAAGGCCTTAGTGACTCAATAACAATGATAGATTATGTTTAAATTGTGTATTTAGATTTCCAGACGATGTAATTATTCAATGTTTAATAAAACGAAACACTTTTGATATCCATGGTTATGAAACATTAATTCTGTTGCAACACGCCCCGATGTTTCCGCCGCGATTTGTTGTTTTACGCGGTCGGGGTATGACAGAAATGATAGTACATCAGTGGACTATCACAACATGCTAAAGAAATGGAAAGTTAAAATGGGATAAACGGTCTCACTGATGATGTGTCAGTAGGTTTTTGCACATTTAGTAGATTGTGATGAGATATAAACCTAAATTTCAAACTTGCTTATATCGTGGGAAACATCTCTCGGATATATGGGTAACCCCCGAAATCTTGTTTGAAAGGTCCCTCTTTCTGAGGTACTAGGTCTTTATGCTCAGTGATATCTGGGGTATTATCCCGGGACATCTGATAATGCGGAAGCAATGGCCTAGTCCCAGGAGAATACATTATTGCTTGCTTGAAATATAGCGCCGCCCTCAGCATAAAATGATGAGACAATAAAATTGCTAATCAATGCTGTTGTAAAAAAGATCCTCTAAAGGGGACCCACCAAAAGTCGAGCCGTCATCTCTCTGCTGAACGGAAGTTCTGACTTGAGCTCTCACGGTTTAGCAATTTAACCCCTTACAGATATCATCTGTGGTATACTAACCTGTAAGACTGAATATTGGGATCTGGATACGGGAGTATATTCTGAGGTGGGACACACGATTAAGTTTAAGTACTTAAGACATTAATCTCGTATCTCGGAGCAATTGAAATTTGTGTGAAAATTTAAGTGGATCAGTATACTGACAATCTAAGTGAATCGTTTAAAACTTAAAATGTTTAAAGCTTAACGATGTTGGTGATTTGTCTCATAAACTGATATGATCCTCTTACACAAACTCACAAAAATATTGTATGTAAATATTTCTTTATTGCATTTCATTTTTGTTATTCAATAATCCAAAAAGATTTTAGTGTGTTTTAGCATAAACGTTGAAAAATTCAAAAAGATTTTCGATAACTGGTGTTGGAGAGCTGATTTTCAAAATTCCAAGTGCTAGACATGATGAACAAATGGTTTGGATAAAATTGTTTGAGATGTTTTAAAATGAAATGAGAAAAGTTTTTGAAATAAAAACGTTATTCCTGCAAGTATTTCATCAAAAATTAACATTGTAAAATCTTTGTCTGAATATCTTATCTACAAGTGTTCATTAGATGGTGAAATTGTTTTTACATGTGGTCATCAGAAAATTTATTTTTGGGTAGAGAATATGCAGGATATCTGAGTGATAGAGAGCCAGATTCCGATACCTGAAGACTCTGTGATTTTAACAAGCCAGGCTGTGATCCCAGCATATCGAAAGGGGGAGTCTGAAGACACCTAAAGGAAGGAGTGTGTTGGTGCTGATGAAAAGAAAAGAGAAAGATTTGAGGATGCTTTACAGTGTCAGATACTTCAGAGAGTTTGAGAGGACTGATAAAGACTGAAGATGTGAAGACTCGACACTTTAAGACTCGTCAACATTCGAGGGGGAGTCTGTTGGTGCATGCATCTGTCGACTTCGTCTTGTATCGATTCTTGTATGTATTTAGGTAGATCAAGGCACGAAATACGAGGAAAATGTCAAATAATGGGTGAGTGGCTTGTTCAAGCGAAATCAGATAGGTGATTCCGCTTGAAAGTGACTTGGCAATTTCAAGCGAAATCAACTATCTAATTCCGCTTGAAGCCTAATATCGCTTGAGATGTGATTTCGCTTGAGAGTGTTCAAGCGAAATCAGAACCCTGTATATATCTTTGTGTCTTGTTCATTTGTAATAAGTTCCGGTCAGAGCAACGAAGTGTTGCCGAAGTGTCGTCTCGCTTTAAATCATTGTGAAATCAATAACACGACAGTTTAAAGTAATATTCTAGCTGAATTGACCTCAGTACGTCTGTTTCCGCCTTTCGTACTGAGCAAAACTCTTCTGATCGACTTGTTCGGGTCAGAAAACGATCCTACAGTGACGAGCTAAACATGTTAAAACATGTTTAACGAATTTAGAAAACAGGTTTGGTATCAAAACAAACGATCTTGATACCTAAAAGTAGTTTGGTTACAAAATACGCAAGAATACGCATTTTGGCCGAAACTACGACTCGCCACTATGCCTAAATAACGTGGTAATCAGTAGGTATAGTCACAAGGGACTAGAACCATCGTGATTACGCTCACGTTACGAAGTTCAAACGAACTTCGTGTTGACCATAAACTGGTCAAAGCTGAAAGCCAAACAATGTTTGACTTTCACGCTAAAACGTGTAAAAGAACGAAAGAGGACTTACAACGGGTCCAAGCTATGGAGTTTTGATCCGATTACTCTCAGGTATGAAGTGTATAACTTCAACTTAGAGAGCCAAATCAGATCAAAGTGTGAGTTTTGAAGCAAGAGGGTGGGGGTATTTATAGGAAAACCAAGACCGTTAGGATCGTTCATCGAAAACCGAGCTTCGATCTGGACCTTACATGTGTGCCCATGGTTTTAGAATACCATGGGTACCCCAAAACAAGCCCCTAGTTTCATTAAAACCATGTGAAAATGAGGGGAACAGCTGGAACAAGCTGGAAATCAGATTTTCAACTTTGGTCCCTTCCTAAGATAACTATGGCAGATTGTCAATTTTTGTCCCTGAATGTGCGAAACATGGTTTTTGATGCATTTTTGACATGTTTAAGCCCCGTTAATCTCATTTCAAGGCTCTAAAATGAAGTTAAAGTATAGGGAACATGAAACATGCTCAAAAATATCTCGGATGTCGGTTCTTTTGGTCGTACGGTTGCGTTGTTTGGTTAATTACGACGAAACACGAACGAATGCGAAAAACGATCCAAATTACGCGACGAATGGAATTTTATCATGCCAATCACTACAATAAAATATTTTAATGATTACATAAAGTTTTGGATGTCCGGATGTATTCAGAACGTAAGATATGCGCGAAAATGCAAACTTATGCACTTTTTGACGCTTTTAGTCCCTGAATGACCAAAAAGTTTATTTTAGCACACCGAACCCCTCAAAGCCTATTTATAAGCTATGTAAAGAATATATAGGGTATGTTTAACTTATGGTCATGTTCTGGATTGTCCGTTACAGTACGAATTCGGCATACTTTTGCAGTTTGTCGAATTTAGTCCCTGTAAGCGAATAAACTTGATTTTGCCATACCAAAGCCTTCAAAACTTATTTCTAAGTTATGTAAAGGTTATTTAAGATATGTTAAGCATATATTGATGTTCCAGAGTGTTTGTCGCGTTAAACTGAATATGTTTATGCATCGGTTTGCGTATAGCTCTCTAGAAACCGATATAGAGTTTGAAATTGAACAAAAACCAAAACATGCAAAATGTCAAACATAAACAAACAAACATTGGGATCAAATAACATTATTTTATTAATAACTGAATTGTTTACAATGATTACAAATCACAAATGTCACATTAAGTGGTTAAAACGGTAGCCTAATAAGGATGTTTACCGCATAAAGGACCAAGTAATTAAACGAGTAGTTAAGCTACCTCGTGTAATTATTTATGTCAATTAGCAGTTGACTTTAAAAAGTCAAACTGACCAATGATATGATCAAAAGATAAATTCGACATGAGAAGTGTAGGATGGAATAGTCGTGAATGATTATGACTAGTCTAACCATCTTACAACTTACAGTGACAGTTTGACGCTTGACAAGCTAGGTGAAAGCTTGGGAAGGAAGCGGGTCAAACAAATCAAGAATGATGGAAAAGCATAATCTGGATGCTAGGTAAGTACAGCTTACACTCTTTGTATTAAATACCTATTGGTTTTATAGGTTACTAATAATATAAAGTCTTGTTTGAGTTATGATGTTCTGACACAACATGTGTAGTTCGGAACAAGAGACAATGAAAATAAACCATGTTTAATGGTTAAAATAAGCTAATACGATTATTTAGTCATGAAACGACTAGAAGATAATGAGTTTTGAATGATTGCCTTATAAGGTGAACCAATGCAAATGCAAATGATAAGAGTAAAACGGTAATTCGGTCACTCGTTGACAATAACCGTTAGTTTTGAAAGACACTTTATGGCATAAGACATAAAGGGGTCAAAATAATCAAGAAATGGGTTATAAGTAAAATGACCGTACGGTGTAAATCGGAGCGAGGTGTAACAACTGTGCTTGTAATCACTATGAACAGTTCTATTATCAATAAAACAATGTTATTTGATCCCAATGTTTGTTTGATTGTGTTTTACATTTTTCATGTTTTGACTTTTATGTAATTTCAAACTCTACATCGCTTTCTGGAGAGTTATACGCAAACTAGTGCGAAAACGTACTCAGTTTAATGCGAGAAATACTCCGGAACATCAACATATACTCAACATACCTTAAATAACCTTTACATAACTTAGAAATAAGTTTTGAAGGCTTTGGTATGGCAAAAATAAGTTAATTCGCTTACAGGGACTAAATATGACAAACTGCGAAAGTATGTCAATTTGAACTGTAACGAACATTCCGGAACATGACCATAAGTTAAACACACCTTAAATATCCTTTACATAGCTTAGAAATAGGCTTTGAGGGGTTTGGTGTGCTAAAATAAACTTTTGGGACATTCAGGGACTAAAAGTGTCAAAAAGTGCACAAGTTTGCATTTTCGCGCATAACTTACGTTCTGAATACATCTGGACATCCAAAAATTTATGTAAGCATGACTACATTATATTTTAGTGTTCGCCTTAAGAAAAATGCATTCGTTGCGTCATTTGGATCGTTTTTCGCGCTTATGCGCATTCCGTCGTAATTAAGCGAACATCGCGTTCGTACGACCAAACGAACCATCCTCCGACATATTTTTGAACATGTTTCATGTCCACAATGTTTAGGCAACATTTTGGGGCCTTAAAGTTGGCTTTACGGGCTTTAGAAGTGTCGGGAATGGCCTTAAACACGTGCAGGGGCTGAAACTGTCATTTCTGAAACATATATGCAGATCAGAAGCCTCAGGCGGCCCGCATTGTGTTTGGCTGATCCTAAAGCGGGCCGCTTCCCACCTTCTGACCAGATTAAATGCATTTAACAGCTGGTTGCAGCTGTTTAGCACCTTCCAACACCCTTCCACATGTCAAATCCTTATGGTTAGTGGCATTTTAGGCACCATAACTTTCCGACAAGTGTACGGCCTTGATCGTTGCCTCCTTCTTCAAGAAACAATCTCAACGGTGCACCTAAAACTATAAATACCCATCCACCCTCAACCCCAAAACCCACAAATCTGATTAAGAAAGCTCTAAGTTGGAACCTTCGTTTCATACCTGAGCTATTTTGATCTGGGATTAGCTTTCGGGGACCCTTCGTAAGTATTCTTTCGTTCTTTTCCTTATTTTTACTGCTTTTCGAGTCAGAAAGTCAAACTTTGTTTGACTTTCAGCGTTGACCAGTGATGGTCAATGCGAAGTTCGTAAGAACTTCGCAACGTGATTGTAATCACGATGGTCATAGTCCCTTGGGACTATGCCTACTGATTACCACGTTGTCTAGGGTCGTAAGGTAGGCGATCTAATAAATCGCCTATACCTTCGAACCCGACCCAGTTTGGTCGATCATTAGGATCCGACCAAATACATTAGGTGACCATAGTGTAGGGAATAACCTTCCGAGGTTATACCTTATGGTCACAACGTGTAAGTAGTTGTATGATAGGTAGTTTATATGCCTTAGGTAAATTACCAGAATACCCTTTTCATACATAATTGGTAATTTAGCATATGTAACCTAAACTTTTGTCACGTAACTGATTATGTAACATGTTTAGGCATATAATACTTGTCATAGGACTAGTTAGGCGGTCCGAACGCGTTTCACGCACACGACACGTTAAAGTAGCATAAGCTTCCTAAACGGGTCGTAATGGGTCGTATACAATTATGTTAAGTTTCATTTAGCATGTAGGCTTTGTTAAACCATATCACGTGAGTTCCGACACTCATTTGGTTTACAAACCCTAATGCTACCCAGTCTTCCGAGATAGGTCCGGTTTATTAACATAGTTACCTATACTAGGTGCCGTTTGATTCCGAAATCTCTTGCATTGCTTGGTGGTTATCTTTATACAACTGAGCAACCTCAAGTGAGTACATAGACCCCTCTTTTACTGTTTTCCAAACTGTTTTGGGGTGGAACACATGTGCCTACTTGTTACTTTCAAGCTTTCCTGTTTTCACATCATATACATGCTATGTTCGTTAGTACATTATAGTACATGATTTCATTTCATCTTATGCTAGGTGTGCCCATTGTGTGCATTACTTAGTACATTGTTTTACATGACATTTCCTGCTAGGTGTGCCCATTGTGTGCATTACTTAGTACATTGTTTTACATGACATTTCCTGCTAGGTGTGCCCATTGTGTGCATTACTTAGTACATTGTTTTACATGACATTTCCTGCTAGGTGTGCCCATTGTGTGCATTACTTAGTACATTGTTTTACATGACATTT
>JARYGA010006119.1:0-22629 GCA_030545235.1 Helianthus tuberosus
TATAAGTGTTTGTATGGTATTACATATTGTAGCGTTATTTGAATCATTTCAGTTTGAGACATAGAACACTTTATACAAGTAACATACTTTTCACAAGACATTGATTTACAAACAACTTATCTTACACAAACTCATTTTACATGGTTATTCATTTAATCATGCATTATTCTTTTATTTATACATATCATCTAAACTCATTATTTTTCAAATGATTTACAAGACAAGGCAAATTACAAGGTTCATGACTAAACATTTTTTCAAAAACAGAAGTCATGAATCTTATTTTCACAAAACCTATGTATCTCGCCAGCATTTCTTTGCTGACCTCGTTTTCACATATGTTTCAGGTATTGTTGAATGATATCGATTGATAAGATGCATGCTCACATAGGACTGGACAAGGCCTTAGTGACTCAATAACAATGATAAACTATGTTTAAATTATGTATTTAGATTTCCAGACGATGTAATTATTCAATGTTTAATAAAACGAAACACTTTTTGGTATCCATGGTTATGAAACATTTATTCTGTTACGACACGCCCTGATGTTTCCGCCGCGATTTGTTGTTTTACGCGGTCGGGGTGTGACAGAAAAGATGGTATCAGAGCCAATGGTTATAGGGAATTAGGTTATTAGTAATGCTTTGACCTAGTCTATAACCTTCTTAGGACCCTAACGCGAGTTTACTTGCGTTTAGTCATAAAACAATACCGTCACCTATCCTTAGGCGACGACCACAACAAGAACATAAATTTCAAAACCGCTTTGAAAACTAATCATCTGTTCTAGGATGATTGATTTCAAGGTTTTGAACCCTCTATTGTAAGGTTTTGAACCCTCTGTTATATGATTTTGAACCCCTTCGAATTTTCAAAAAAAAAATCTCGGCAAAGTTTTGGGTTTTAAATAATGTGAACACGTGCAAACTGGAAGGGTGAATGCCTGTATCCTGGGTTTTCTGTCTAGGCAAGCACTTCGTATACATCTCATCAGACGCGAGACCAGTTGTGCTTACCTGGGAATTCTTGGGATGAGTGTTCACTTATAGGCGAGCATGTCTTCGCGATACATTATTTTTGACCTATCTACTTTGATTAATCACCGAGGTCGTTTGTTGCTTTGTAGTAACAAACAAATGACCACTATCCTTGCTTTCATCAGATTTGTTTCATCTCATTCTTTTCGTCTAAATTCTCTCACTCGTTTCCTTCATGTTTCCTCTTTTAGAATGCCTCCTCGACGTGAAAACCAGATAGCAACTGCCGAGCTGGCAGAAATCATTGCACAGCAGATGGCTGCTCAGTTTCCAAACCTCTTTGCTCAATGGAACCAAGCCAACAACAACAATGTTCTATGCAAATACAAGGATTTTAACCAGGCTAAACCACTCAAGTTTAGTGGTTCTGAAGGAGCGACTGGGCTTCTTCAATGGTTCGAGAGCATTGAGAATACTTTCCGCCACGTGCAGTGTCCTGACAATCGCAAGGTCGAGTTTTCTTCGAGTGTGTTTCAGAAGAGGGCTCTCACATGGTGGAACGGGATTATGAGGGATCGTGGTGCAGAAGTTGCTCTAGCACAGACATGGGCTGAACTTAGGGCCCTTATGATGAGGGAATTCTGTCCTCGTCATGAGCAGCGAGCTTTGGAGAAGGAATTTGATGAGTTGAAGCAAGATAGTGGTGAGCACAGGGCGTATACTGATAGGTTTGAGGAGTTGAGTCTGCTTTGCCCGACAATGGTTACCCCACTCGACAAGGCTATCGAAAGGTACATCGACGGCCTACCTGACTCGGTACAAGACATCCTTACTGGTAGTAACCCTGCCACACTCCGTCAGGCGATCGAGTTAGCTGCGACATTGACTGAGTCGCAGATTTGGAAGAATAAGTTACACAGAAAGGGTGACAAGGGTAAGAAGCAGGGATCTGACGAGGAGGATAGCAAGAAAGGTCAAAACAAGAAGGGTAAGGAAGGTGAGACGTCAAAGAAATCAAGAAAGCGCAAGGGTGCTCAGAACTTTGCTGTTACAGCACCGACTGCTCAGAACCCGCGGAACCCACCAGCTCAGCCACCTGCAAAGAAAGCATATGCCGGTACTGCACCTTATTGTGCACGCTGCAATGGTCATCACTCGGTACAACAAGTTTGCTGGCAATGCACGACGTGCGGTAAACTTGGGCATTTGGCCAAAGTTTGTCGTTTGGGACAAAATCAGGCTGCTCAGGTTCAAGCTCCGGTTCACGGGAATGCTGCGAGATTCCCACTGGGTTCATGTTTCAACTGCGGAGAGATTGGTCACTTACGCCACAACTGCCCAAGGCTGGTGAATGCAAATGCTAACGCAAACCCGAATGCGAACGTCAACGTCAATGTAAATCCAGCACGTGGTCGAGTGTTTAACATCAATGAGGCAATCGATGATGAAGGAGTGAACTTTTAGTATTTTATGATTTCTCTGGTTGTTATCTTGTAACATTTAAAGACAATGCGGTTGTTATATAAATAAAAATTTGTGGTTTTTATTTTTAACTAATGCAATTGTATGAATGTTTGATCCAACCTTATGATGTCAACACAAAGACAAAACTACTCGTGTGGTTCTGTCATTTTCATGATCACTTGTGATCTCCCTAAGAACCTCAAACGCTTGTTTCTTTTAAATCTAAAGTATCTTATCGTCTTGCATCGTTCGAGATGCAAGAATTATCAAAACAGCTTCAAGAATTGTCTGATAAAGGATTCATCCGGTCGAACTTTTCACCTTGGAGAAACTTCTGTCCTCTTTGTGAAAAGAAAAATGGATCTTTTAGAATGTATATTGATTAACGTAAGCCTAGTAAGCTTACCATCAAGAATCGATATCCCCTACCTTAAATCAACGATTTCTCTGATCAACTGCAGAGCGCTTCATGCTTTTCCAAGATCGATTTGCGTTTTGGGTATCATCAACTTTGTATTCTCGAAGAAGATATTCCCAAAACGGTTTTATGCATGAAGTATGGCCATTACGAGTTTACAGTCATGCCTTTTGGGTTGACAAATGCTCCAGCCAGCTTCAAGGACTTAATAAATAGAGTCTGCAAGCCTTATTTGGATCAGTTCGTCATTGTTGTTATTTATGACATCTTGATCTATTCATGTTCCGAGCCGATAACGATCAACACCTTCATTGACACTGGAACCCTTAAAGAAGGAACAAACTTTTCGCTAAATCCTCCAAGAGGAAATTTTGGCTTAAAGAAGTTCAGTTTTTGGGTCATGTAGTCAACAAGCAGGGTATTCATGTGGATCCATCCAAATTGCTGCAATTAAGGATTGGATTCCTAGTATGCTTTAAATACCCGTGTCCAAAGATAACAAATTGAATGATTATACGATTATGCAACTATGTGATTATGTGATTATGTGTTAATGTGTCCTCCTCTATGTTTTTGTGTGATCCGATTTTCAAATCCTCATTGAATCTTTCATATCTTCATAAGAGGGATTCATAGTAGGATATTCAAAAGGTACTACCTTAAATCCTTATGGGCTTCTACGTGGTAGTTAAGACCCTTGGGTTATATAGTACCATTCCATGATTCATAAGAGACCCTTTTGGTGGTCTAGTAAAAAAGATTGATTCACAATTTGGTTAAAGAATGACATCTAGTGATGTAGCTGAACAGACTCCTGGATAGTCTATTTAGATCATTTATTGATTTAATTAAAAGGACTCTATGGCGATCTAGTCACACTCATCATAGGATTGTTCATATGGTTTTACATTACACATTATAAAATAGACTGTGTGAACTGTGCAAGGAATTTTCTAATTATGGACGCGTACATAAGTATGAAATTTAGTGCACAGAAACCCAGTAAGGTTTATTATGTGTAAGAACCGATAGTGACAACAATAACAAAATGAGAACGATGTAATGGAGGTACGGTGGACGCACCAATGACGCTTCATATACTTGTATATAAGTATCCCTCTTACATTGCAATCATGATGTTATTAAAGATTACTAGAAGTTCAGAACCCTAACCAATATTGTTTGATCTTTTCAACTTCATGTTTTAAACTCTCACAAGTTTCCTCTAAATAAATTTCGGGACGAAATTTCCTAAAGTAGGGGAGACTGTAACACCTGTGCCTCCACGGCCATCAAACAAATACTATAGCAATGAAATATTGTATTTCATACTTGGGATTTGTATAAATATGTGTATCATTTGCACATATCAATTTTTGTTCAATTCCAAACTCTAAATCGCTTTCTGGAAGGTTATACGCGCACCAATGCGTAAATATAACCAGTTTAATACAACAAACACTCCGGAATAGTGACATAGGCTTAACATACCTTAAATAACCTTTACATAACTTAGAAATAAGTTTTGAAGGCTTTGGTATGGCAAAAACAAGTTAATTCGCTTACAGGGACTAAACTTGACAAACTGCGAAAGTATGCCAATTTGAACTGTAACAGACATTCCGGAACATGAACATAAGTTAAACATACCATAAATATCCTTTACATAGCTTAGAAATAGGCTTCGAGGGGTTCGGTGTGCTAAAATAAACTTTTGGGTCATTCAGGGACTAAAAGTGTCAAAAAGTGCACAAGTTTGCACTTTCGCGCATAACATACGTTCTGAATACATCCGGACATCCAAAAAATTTATGTAAGCACTAAAATATTTTATTTTAGTGTTTGGCATAAGAAAAATCCATTCGTCGCGCAATTTGGATCGTTTTTCGCACTTATGCGCATTCCGTCGTAATTAACCGAACATCGCGATCGTACGACCAAACGAACGTTGGTGACCGACCGGATAATATTTAAATCCCACAAATATTCTGTTATGATTAAAATCTTATTTTAATCAGGTCCGTGTTGAAAAATAAATTAAAACGCCTAAAAACGTTATTTTTCAAAGTTTAAGCGCGTACCGTGTGTTTCTGCGCAACACAGTGCTTCTACTGCAAAACGCAGACAACGCAGCCAGTCATGGCAACTGAAATTTATTTCAGTAATATTTTGGCGAGTTTATTTTTATAGAGTAATAAAAATAATTTAGAACGCCATAAACCGGGATTTAAACGCTAGATAAAATACCCGGTACCCAGTTAAATACCCGTTTTAGCCATATGCCAGGAATATGCTAAGGTATATGCTAAGGAATATGCCAATAATATGCTTGGAATATACTAGGAATATGCTTGGAATATTCTAGGAATATGCTTAGAATATTCTAGGAATATTCTAGGAATATTCTATATGGAAGAAACTATATATACCCCATGCCTTTCATTGTTTAAACCACTAGAATTTTGATTGAGAAACTCTAAGTTAAAACCATTGTTTCATACCTGAGATTCTTGAATCGAAATTAGCATTCGGGGACCCTTCGTAAGTATTCTTTCGTTCTTTTCCTTATTTTATTGCTTTTCGAGTCAGAAAGTCAAACTTTGTTTGACTTTCAGCGTTGACCAGTAATGGTCAATGCGAAGTTCGTTTGAACTTCGCAACGTGAGTGTAATCACGTTGGTTATAGTCCCTTGGGACTATGCCTACTGATTACCACGTTGTCTAGGGTCGTAGGGTAAGCGATCTAATAAATCGCTTATACCTTCGAACCCGACCCATTTGGTCGATCATTAGGATCCGACCAAATACATTAGGTGACCATAGTAGGTAGGGAATAACCTTCCGAGGTTATACCTTATGGTCGCTTCGTTTAAGTAGTTGTATGATAGGTAGTTTATATGCCTTAGGTAAATTACCAGAATACCCTTTTCATGTATAATTGGTAATTAGCATATGTAACCTAAACCTTTGTCACATAACTGTTTATGTAACATGTTTAGGCATATAATACTTGTCATAGGACTAGTTAGGCAGTCCGAACGCGTTTCACGCGAACGACGCGTTAAAGTAGAATAATCTACCTTAATGGGTCGCGATGGGTCGATAATACTTAGGTTAAGTTTCATTTAGTATGTAGGCTTTGTTAAACCATATCACATGAGTTCCTACACTCATTTGGTTTACAAACCCTCCTGCTACCCAGTCTTCCGATTTAGGTCCGGGTTATTTATGTAGATACCTATATTAGGTACCGTTTGATTTCCGGGACTCCTCTAGCTTACTTGGTAGTTGTTCAAGACTCCTAAGCACTCTCAGGCGAGTACATTATTCCCCTCTTTTACTGTTTTCAATTGTTTTGGGGTGACTCATATGTGCTAAATATCATAACAATGATTTCAAGAACAATTACAATGGTTTCAAAAACAATTACAATGTAGCATCAAAAACAATAACAATAGTTTCAAGAACGATAACAATAGTTTCAAAAACAATTACAATAGTTTCAAGAACGATTTCAATAAAGTGAACAAACTTGTTGGTTGTAGTTACATAACCAATGACATTCATTAGCAATGATCAAGCCGACCAGTATTAGGTTATGGTACCATAGGATCTGACAAATCCCGTTATTCTCTATACCCATGGTTATGTGTGGATATTTTGGGTAGCGACTGAATCTGTAATTATTAACTTACTCTTTGGTAAGGGTTTGTTAAGAACGAGAGCGAGAGCGAGATGGAACGAGGAACGCGTCAAGAAGGTTTGAATGTTATTAAAATTGACAATAAAGTAGTTCACAATTAAAACAAGGACGATTTGAACAATTAAAACAAGAACGATTTGAACGAATGGGTAACGATTGGGTAAACATCTGGACATGATTTACATTTGATCATGCATTTCCACGAAACATAGTATTGATTTAAACTAAGTTTTACTTCAATACTTTGTTTTGTGCGTTTCAACTATGGTTTAGTTGATGCATTTCACTAGCCATACATATCATTTTGGTTACACATTACATGATTTACATCTTGACAGGAACATTTTGATATATGATTTCAATACATTTGGCAGTTGGTTTAAACATAGACATCTTACATTGTTGGTTTGGTTTGAGTAAGTGATTAAGTAACGAAGCGTGTGTAATATGATACAAGCATGGTGGATACGCCGCTGGTACTTCCTATATATAAGTGTTTGTATGGTATTACATATTGTAGCGTTATTTGAATCATTTCAGTTTGAGACATAGAACACTTTATACAAGTAACATACTTTTCACAAGACATTGATTTACAAACAACTTATCTTACACAAACTCATTTTACATGGTTATTCATTTAATCATGCATTATTCTTTTATTTATACATATCATCTAAACTCATTATTTTTCAAATGATTTACAAGACAAGGCAAATTACAAGGTTCATGACTAAACATTTTTTCAAAAACAGAAGTCATGAATCTTATTTTCACAAAACCTATGTATCTCGCCAGCATTTCTTTGCTGACCTCGTTTTCACATATGTTTCAGGTATTGTTGAATGATATCGATTGATAAGATGCATGCTCACATAGGACTGGACAAGGCCTTAGTGACTCAATAACAATGATAAACTATGTTTAAATTGTGTATTTAGATTTCCAGACGATGTAATTATTCAATGTTTAATAAAATGAAACACTTTTTGGTATCCATGGTTATGAAACATTTATTCTGTTACGACACGCCCCGATGTTTCCGCCGCGATTTGTTGTTTTACGCGGTCGGGGTGTGACAATAAGAGCATTGGTGAGCTTCATGCAATGCTAAAAACGGCCGAAGCAGGAATGGGCAAAAAGGCTTTACCCGTCCTAGCGATCAATGAAGGAGGCAACAAGAAGAGGCCCCACCCCGACTCTAAAGCAACCTATGCTAAAAGAAAGAGACACGTCAAGGGAAAGGGAAAGGGAAAAGCTAAAGCAGAACCCACCAAACCAAAGGAAAAGAAGCAAAAGGTTGCTACGAATGACCCATGTTTTGAATGTGGTGAGATAGGACATTGGAAGAGAAATTGTCCGACCTATCTCAAAGAGTTGAAAAACAAGAGGGATGCAGGGCAAACCTCAGGTACTATCTTTATGATACATGTTGAGCTTAATGTTATTTCTTCTAACGCATGGGTACTAGATACCAGATGTGGAACTCACATTTGCAATTTGTTGCAGGGGTTCAAAAGAAATAAACATTATAAGAAGGGAGACACTAGTCTCTTCATGGGCAACGGAGCAAAGGTTGAAGTCGAAGCTCAAGGAGACTACGTTTTAGAACTTCCAAGTGGTTTGGAAGTTATTTTGAAGAATGTTTTGTATGCTCCTAGTTTAACTAGGAACATAATTTCAGTTTCCCTTTTAAGACAATGTGGTTTTAATTTCGAATTTGTTAACCAAGACATTTATGTTTATATGAATGATGTGTTTTATTTTAAACCTATGTCTTTAAATGGTATTTATGAATTAGATCATGATAACGCATCATATGATAGCTCAATGTACCAAGTAACCAACAAGAAACTCAAAATGGATTTGAGTGATTCCTACCTTTGGCATTCTCGCCTTGGACATATAAGCAAGAATCGCATGCATACACTTCAGAAAAATGGTCTTTTGAATACAAATGAAGATAATTCATTTGATGTATGCGAATCTTGTTTACAAGGCAAAATGACCAAGACACCCTTTAGTGGAACTTTTGAAAGGGCTAAAGACTTACTAGGTATCATACATTCAGATGTATGTGGTCCTTTTAAGCCGATGACTAGGAATGGTGAAAGATACTTCATTACCTTTACCGACGACTATAGTCGTTATGGTTGTGTGTATTTACTAAGACACAAGGATTAAGCATTTGAAATGTTCAAAGACTTCAAAAGTGAAATAGAAAATCAACTCAAGAAAACAATCAAAGTCCTTCGCACCGATAGAGGAGGCGAATACCTTAGTGGTGCTTTTCAAGACCATCTTAGGAGTTGTGGGATTATCTCCAACTTACTCCACCTGGAACACCACAACACAATGGTGTGTCTGAATGGAGAAATCAAACTCTATTAGATATGGTTCGATCTATGATGGCTAGAAGCACATTACCTCTATCGTTTTGGGGTTACGCTTTGCTCTCCGCAGTCCGTATACTAAATATGGCCCCAACCAAGAAAGTGGAAAAGACTCCTTTTGAAATATGGCATGGAAACCCTCCATCATTATCATTCTTAAGGGTTTGGGGATGTGAAGCTTATGTTAAGCAATACACCCCAAATAAATTGGAAGTCTGATCCACTAAGTGTATCTTTGTAGGATATCCTAAAGATGATATAGGATATTATTTCTACGATCCAACCGAGCAAAAGGTATTTGTTGCTCAAAAGGGTAAGTTCTTAGAAGCTAAGTTCCTCATGGAAGGAACTAGTGGTAGAACAGTGGAACTCGAGGAGGATCAAGAACCACAAGACGATACACGTTTGGTTGATACTAGCACTCAACAAGAGGTTGTTGAAAACGATCAAGAGGTTGATCAGCACACACAAAATGTTCGCAGATCTGGTAGAATTAGTAGTCCACCTAAAAGATATGGATTTTTTATGGATGGATGCTATGTGGTAGATTCAGATGAACCAACCACATACCATGATGCAATGTCAAAATCCGATTGTGACAAATGGCTTGAAGCCATGAACATAGAGATGCAATCCATGTATGACAACCAAGTTTGGGAATTGGTTGTGCCACCACTTAACTCCAAAGTAGTTGGAAGTAAGTGGGTTTTTCAAGAAGAAAACGGATATGCATGGTAACTTGGATACTTATAAAGCAATACTTGTAGCAAAAGGTTTCACTCAGACTCAAGGAATTGATTATGATGAGACTTTCTCTCCTGTGGCGATGCTAAAGTCAATCAGGATATTATTTGCCATAGCTGCATATTATGACTATGAGATCTGGCAATTGGATGTCAAAACGGCTTTTCTTAATGGATATCTTGATGAAGATGTCTATATGGTTCAGCCAGAAGGTTTTGTCGATCCAAAACATCCTGACAAAGTATGCAAGTTAAAGAAATCAATCTATGGATTGAAATAAGCATCTAGAAGTTGGAATCACTGTTTTGATGAAGAAATTAAGAATTTTGGATTCATCAAGAACGGCAATGAAGCTTGTGTGTACAAGAAAGCTAGTGGGAGCATCATCACTTTCTTAGTACTGTATGTCGATGACATTCTACTATTTGGGAATGACATTCCAACCATGGAAGGTGTAAAAGCTTGGCTTGGAAGTTGTTTTTCCATTAAGGATCTTGGTGAAGTAGCCTACATTCTGGGAATAAAGGTCTATAGGGATAGATCAAGGCGCTTAATAGGTTTAAACCAAAGTGCATACATTGACAAAGTCTTGAATAGGTTCCAAATGGAGAACTCTAAGAGAGGTTTTGTACCTATTCAAAAGGGGACAATATTGAATACATCTCAATGTCCCAGCTCAAAGGATGAGCAAGAGAAAATGAAAAGAATCCCATATGCGTCAGCTATAGGATCCATCATGTATGCAATGATATGTACTAGACCGGACGTGTCATGCGCCTTGAGCATGACGAGTAGATACCAGCAAAATCCAGGTAACAGTTATTGGATGGCTGTTAAAAGCATATTGAAATATCTTAGGAGGACTAAGGATATGTTCTTAATATATGGATCTGGTGAGGAGGAACTCGTTGTAAAGGGTTACATGGACGCGAGTTTCCAAAACGATCGAAGTGATTCTCGATCACAATCGGGGTATGTCTTCATTTTAAATGGTGGAGCAGTCTCCTGGAAAAGCTCAAAACAAGACATAGTAGCATTGTCCACTACAGAATCAGAATACATCGCCGCTTCATTGTTAAAGAAATTTATAGCCGACCTAGGGGTGGTCCCTACCATTCAAGACCCCCTAGAGATCTTTTGTGATAACGAGGGTGCGATTGCTCAAATCAAGGAACCTCGTGCGCACCAAAAGACTAGACATATCGAGCGGAGATTCAACTACATAAGGGATGAAGTTGAAAAAGGAAAGATATGTATCCGCCAAGTTCACACCGATCAAAACATTGCGGATCCACTCACGAAGCTCCTTGACAGGGAAAAACATGACGGTCATACACGTGCCTTAGGACTTCGATATTCTAGTGATTGGATTTGATCTATTTTGTATTTGGATATTGAAACAATTGTTATTTTAACTCTTTTATGGTATTTTGAGTTACGTTTCATATTAGCATGTTTAAATCCGTGAATAAGTTAATTATTCTAAAAGTCCGTAGTCGATCATAATTGTGATTGATCATAAGTAAATTTGTGATTGATCATAAGTAAATTTGTGATTGATCATACGTAAATTTGTGATTGATCATAATTGGACTGACTCGCTATCAAATATTACTGCATGGAATCATTTGTGATTGATCATAAGTAAATTTTGAGTAAAGGAGAATATCATAGTATCCTCTGACCTGAGATACATATTGGGTCTTGATATTCACCAAGTATTATACCTTGAACTAGTTCTTAGCTGTCTGTAGCAAGGCAGTACACAAGGCTAAACTCAGGTGTGGTGCAAGGTGATTGTGAGAGACGTACGTAGTCAAGAAGGGATTTGTTCCTCTTATTCGTTGAGAGTAAGATGTCTAAGGCCTGATAAAGTTAAATCAACAGAGAGTGATCACTCTATGTCTCTGGATTTAACATGACATCTGTAACGAAAAGATAAGTGATAGATTCACCTAAATCATGTTCAAGTAAGGGACTTGAAAGGGATGATGTTATTGAATGGCAAATATAGTCATACGTATTGGGGGTAGTAAACCGTAGTTAGGCGTCATTTACTACTTGCATCAATCTTCTATGTATCTTGTGCAAGTGGGAGATTGTTGGACTCTGTATGCCCAAGACACATATTAAATTGATGTGGCTAGTACGTTATGATCCAAGTCGAGTCATACCCAATAACAAGCTAGACAAACACTTATATTATTTATTTGTGATATGATCAAACAAATAAATATTAACACTTACAATATTTAGAAATTGGTTTTCTAAATAATTACACTTGATAAACTAATAAGTTATATGGATAATTTATTTTGAGAGAATATTTTATTTTGTTATTTAATGGGTTAAATAACATTTTAAAAGGATGTATAAAGTCTTGCATTTATGTAGTGTTATATTTATAAAAGTTATAAATATATATATATATATATATATATAAATCAAGACTTAAATTTTATAAAAGAAATTTATTTTTTTTATAAAGCTAGCCCCCCCCCCCCCATGGGAACTCACAAAATGGTTTGTCCAATGGGATGACATGCAATTGTCATAAGCTAGAGAAGGTTTGATTGGGTGGTCTAACCATGACTTTTGGTCCAATCAAACAACATGCATTTTGCATGGTTAGTCTTCTCTTGATTGGCTATTGAAAGAGGTGGCAACTTGTCTCATTTTATATATTATTTTTGTATGACAAAAATAGAAGAAGAAGACATATTTTTCAAGTGTGGAAGACTTGAAACTCTCTTAAAAATTTCGGCCATAAGGGTTGTTCAAGGAGCTTTTCGGTTTTGATTCAAGTGTGTTAAATCCTAGCTAATCTCAAGGTGTTTGTTGGAAGCTTGCGGTATACAAGCTTGAGGCCTTCTACTCTTGAAGGCAACCATTCAAGAATCATCATCCGTTTCAACATCCTATTACTCCAAGAAGGTAGTTTTCTAAACACCCTATGGTTATGTTTGATAGTATGCATATTCATATATGGATCCGGGTTTTGGGATTTTGCTTATAAATGAAATTTATATCTTAAAAGTAACATGTTTTAAAAATTGTTTCCACTGCGTTTTTATTTCATATGGATGAAATTGCTTTGATAAACATGTTAAAATCCCATCACTTTCAGGAATGGGGTTGATCTCCATTCTCCCCCTGTATTGAGCTACATGCTCTTCTGGATCAGTTGTGCCATCATAGAGCTTCATATCTGGTGTTTGAAACATCTTCGGTATCTCTGCATCACATATAGGTGGTGTAAAGCGAGATATCCTGTGACTTCCATCCGGAATTTCAGGAATGGGCTTAACCACTCCTGGAAACTGCATATCATATCCTTGAGTTTTTGCAATTCTCTAGCCATAGCGTGGTTGATTCCTGGTTCCTGCACAAAGCCATGGTTAGTATTATAAGATTTATTTAAAATGTTACCTCCTAAATGATTCGAGGCTGGGATTCCTGATGTGAATCCAAATTGATGTGATTCTGGTATGATCGAGGGACCAGACGAAGCAATAGTTTGCATGGGGATAAAGTCTCCCAAATGAATCTTTGAGCTTCTGGGTTGTAGACTCCTTAAGGATCCTTGATCCTGAAAGATGTTGGATCCTTGATACACCGAAGTTGGAGGTCTTGGAGGATATTCCATGGATCCGTGAGCCTGGGATGAGGATCCCTGAACCTGAGATGAGGATCCTAGATACTGAGAGTAGGATCCTTGAACTGACTGCACCCCCATATATTCCCCTGAACTAGAGAAGGATCCTTGATGCTGGAAGGAGGATCCTTGTGGCTGAAGAGAGGATCCTGAAAGTTGAAAGTAGGATCCTTGAGCCTGTGTCATTGCCGATGAGCCATAATGCATATTTGATGATCCACCCTGGTACTGGACACCTGATGCTGTGGGATGCTGGGTAGTTGTGAATGGAGTATCGAAATTTAGTGATCTAGGCACCAATGGAGAGTGATCCTCTGCTAATCTCTTCAATTTCTTGATTTCATCAATCTCACGAAGGATCCTGTCATTAGTTTTGTCCTGCTGTTGCATGTAATCCTTCATCTGCAAAATCAAAGAATAAAGATCGTTGTTAGTAGGACTAAAAGAAACAGCAGTAGTTGCTTTTGTGAAAACAGGGGTTGTCTTCTTCACAGCATTCTCAGCATTCTTCTGGGATCCAGAAGGAATAGGAGGCAAAGGTGGAATGTTCTGTGAAGAGGTAATCGCCAGCATTGAGCTTGAAGTATTCTTCGCATGAGAAGCCATGTGGTTGAAGGTAATGAACATAAATGAACAAAATTTTTCAAGAATGAAGCACCGATTGCCCCACGGTGGGCGCCAAACTGTTTTGGTCAAAAATCACACAAGGATAATGTAACCAAATCTGATTTTGGTGAGGTATGATGCTTGGTTAATTGGACAAATGTATGAACAACAAGTATATGAAATGAGAGATGAACACAAGAATTTGTACGGGGAAAAAGCCCTTGATCAATGAATGATCTCCGGCATAAAAAACCTCGGGTGATGGAAACTACCGATCACCAACTATATTAGATAAGCAAAGTTTACAACTCGGGATGATATCAAGCTTGGTACAAGGATCACTATCTTGCAAATGTGTGTAATCGCCAATTAGTTGCAGAGAGTTCGAGTGTACTATTGATGTGTTGCTAATAATACTAAATCAAGCTTGTATCCCCTTTTTAAAATTAGAAACTATCTATACTAATTAACTATCCGCAAATGGTGCAAGCTCCCCACGATCACCATAACGGTCACAGAGCCCTTGCACGTGCATAATCATCAAGCATATTCCCCTAGAATCTCGATTGGACCAAGTCTCATTCGAATACACCTGCAAAAATAAGTTAAAACATGATGGAAGAAATTGTTAGTTTTAAGATAATAATGAGGATCCTAGATCCTTATCCTTGCAGCTTCTTCTGAGGATCCTTAATTCAAACTAAACTGAGGATCCGTGATCCAGGCCACACTTGAGGATCCATGATCCATACGATATAAAATTCTATCCCTAACAACCCCTGTTAGGGGAGGATTTTTGAAATCCTAAGGATCACGGGTCCTCAAGTGCTACCAGGATCATGGATCCTCAATTCTATTTGAATTAAGGATCCTCAACAGGTGTCGCAGGATCAGGATTCAGGATCACTGTTGTTATCCTACTACTAACAGTTGTCTTCCTTGTACGTAAACTTGTTTTGCAGGAACGAGAGCATGGACCAAGTCTCACCAAAATTCCTGGAGTATATTCCCTCAATATTCCGCACGTGCTTGACCATTGTGAAGGTTATGGAGATCGTGGGGAGAGTGCACAAATTGCGGATAGTTAGTTAGTCTAGTTATTTTCTAATTTAAAAATGGGGATAACAAGCTTGATAGAACACTTAGCTAATTTTGGCATACACTCACACTCCTAACAGCTCTCAGTCAGCTCTCAAACAATACTTGGTGATTTCATACACTTTTTTGCACATTACACACTAGTGATCCTTGTAACAAGCTTGTTATCATCCCGAGTTGTAAACTTACTTTTGTTTAATCTTAGTTGGTGATCGGCAGTTTCCATCACTCGAGGTTTTTTGTGCCGGAGATCAACTCTTGATCATGGGCTTTTTCCTCATATAAATCCCTGTGTCATTTGTTCATTACATTTCTGAGTGATCCTTAATATTGTTCATTGATTCAAGCATCACACCTCACTACGAAAGATTTGAATGCATTATCTTTGCTTGATTTTTGACCAAAACAGTTTGGCGCCTACCGTGGGGCAATTGGTGCTTCGTTCTTGAGAAATTATTGTTCCTGTGATCATTTCGGTTCATTACAACCAAGCAGATGGCTTCTTCTGCAAAGAACATATCAAGCTCTATGCCGGCAATGAGTTCTTCATAGGGCGTTCCTCCTTTGCCTCCACCACCATCTGGATCCCAGAAGAATGCTGAAAATGCTGCGAAGAGACAAACCCCCATTTTCCCAAAACCACCAACTTCTTCTGTCACACCCCCAAAATCCACACGCGGAGTACCACCGCTTGGAGGCGTGACATGACCAGGATCAAGCCACCAATCATATTGAACATAAGTATATATATATAAGTCATTCATCAATACGATAGGTGTTTACAAAACCAAATATAAACAAGTGTGTAGCGGAAGCATTAATGTAAAACCCAACATAAGTTTAAGTACAAAATGTTATAATGTTTAACAACACATTCACGATCCATGTCCACAACGACCGTGCCTCCCATGCAAGCTCCGTAAGTACCTATGGTCCTGCAAGGCATGTAACAGAGAGTCAACAACTAGTTGAGCGAGTTCACAGTTGGTTATTTAGTTATAATGTTCGTATCGTAAATCGTATGTAATAGCATCGCGGCCCTCTAGGCATGTTTGCGAAGTTTAGTGGGGGTTTCCCATGTTTTATAGACTAGTTATATTTGTATCGCGGCCCTCCAGGCATGTTTGCGAAGATTAAAGTATAGTTCGCGGCCATTCCAGGCATGTTTGCGAAGATTGTTCTAGTATAGTTCGCGGCCATTCCAGGCATGTTTGCGAAGATTGTTCTAGTATAGTTCGCGGCCATTCCAGGCATGTTTGCGAAGATTGTTCTAGTATATGTATCACAAGTCTAGTAGTATCTACCATTGACCTTCCTCTCCCGAGGTCAATGGTATGTAATTCCGATAACTCTTAAGCGTAAATAATCAATCAACCCATTCCCATCCCCGGGAATCCCATGCCTTGGTAGAAGTGTGAACTCACCTTGTTTTGCTCGGTATGCTAAATATGTGCTCAAGGTTAGTCAATCACGTCCTAAAGTATGCACGTATACATAATCAGTTTGTAGTCACGGGATACACGTATAAGCATGTAGCACGTATTCACAATCACACAAGTCATGTATATCATTTAACAGCAGTTAGATATTCCAGTTAACACTTAACAACAGTTAACTAACCAGGTTAACTTTTAACAGAAATTAAGTAGGTTACTGTACTGATTACATAGTTGGCGAAACACATATATTGACGAAACACATATCCTGTTTCGTCGAGTCTTGTTTGGCGAAACAGATCTCTATCTCGTCGACTTCCCTTGGCGAAACACATTCTGTTTCGCCGAGAGTTCTGTTTCGTCGAACGGTTCAGTTGCAGAAACATCCCCAAAATACCCTAACAGCCGCAAAACAGCAAATCCTCAAACATACAGAATCATAATAAATTATCAGTTGGCATCTATCATTACTTTTATAAATCCCAACATCCATGGCCGACCATTATTACATGTTCTCATACTATTATTGGACCCCAAAATATGTAGTGGATTGCAAGATCATTAACACATAGAATTCATCCCTTATCTAATCTGACAATACACCCTAAGTGTGCACATGGTTTGACTTTAACAAACTACCAACACATAGTCAAAACAAAACAACAAGTACTCTTATTAATTCCCATAATATATGTATGTTCTAAAATAGCGGCCCAATCAACAAACAACTTACAATCCACTATATCAAGAATTTCAACAAACAGTCAATGGATCCTGTGGTCCAATTATATTCATGGAATATGGATCTCTCACCTCTTTTAATTCAAAGAACCCGATTACATGTGAAAGATTCAAGTGTGTCGGCCATTAAACAAAAGTTTATTAACAACAAGTTGTGTGAAATCAAACATCAAATCGATTTAATCATATGCTTCTCATCATTACCCATTCACAAATAACTCATGGTAATCAGCAAATACTTCACGATTCAATCAAGCATATAATAAACAATAGTTACACACTAACCGAAATAAGAGAAATACGAATCGATCGATAAGATATCTTCGGGAACCTCCACTGCCGTCACACAGGAGAGAAAGAGGCGCTCTAGGGTTCTAATTTGATAGCAGATGTAAAACTGATGTTGTTTCGCGTTTAAAACTCAAAATAACGTGTTGGGCCCGAACTGGGCTTTGGTGAAACTGGGCTCGGCGAAACAGACTTCTGTTTCGTCGAGATGCTTTTGGCGAAACAGTCTGTTTCGTCGGGTCCAGTCTGTTTCGTCGAGATGCTTTTCATGTGTTAACAGTTCAAGTGTTTTTCCTAAAATGCCAAGTCTCATGTTTTAATTTTAATCACATACATGCAAAAATTCACAATACCATACATTTCATGTTATAATCTAAATCACATAAACATGTAACAATCATAGTGCCTTTCATTATAACATAACGTGTATAGCTACAAGTCAAACAACAAAACAATCAAAGTCAACGTGCATTCAATGCGAAAGTGAAAGTCGGGAAAAAAAAATCGAGTTGTCACATTATCCCCAACTTGAAAGAAATTTCGTCCCGAAATTTAGCATGCGGTTACTGAGGAAGCTAGGTAAGTTATCGTTTACTGGTTCTCCTGGGGTGTCACATCATCCCCCCGTTGATTTGGAATTTCTTCCCGAAATTCCGTAGTAGCTTCAGCCTCAGTAGTAGTTGCATTGTTTTCGAACAACTGGGGATATTTGAGTTCCATTTGGTCTTCGCGTTCCCAGGTAAACTCTGGGCCACGACGGGAGTTCCAACGAACTCGAACAAGAGGTATTCTGGTGTTCTTGAGGACCTTAACATCCCGGTCCGTGATTTCAACTGGTTCTTCGACGAAATGCAACCGTTCGTCGATAGTGAGCTCCTTCAAAGGAACTATGAAGGTCTCATCTGACTGCCACTTCTTCAGATTCGACACATGAAAAACGTTGTGAACTGCACTGAGTTCAGCTGGTAAGTTCAGTCTGTAGGCCACTTTGCCTATCTTTTCTGTGACTTCAAATGGTCTAACGTATCGTGGATTGAGCTTGCCTCGTTTGCCAAAACGAACAACACCCTTCCAAGGTGAAACTTTGAGTAGTGCTCGATCCCCAACCTGGAATTCGAGTATTTTCCTGTCTTTATCGGCGTATACTTTCTGACGGTCACGAGCTGCCGCCATGCGTTGTCGTATTTGAGCAATCTTTTCAGTAGTATCAACTACCATTTCTGGACCTGTGATCTGACTGTCACCCACCTCTGCCCAACAAAGAGGTGATCGGCATTTACGCCCGTACAATGCCTCAAATGGAGCAGCTTTAATGCTGGTGTGGTAACTGTTGTTGTATGAAAATTCCACAAGTGGCAGATGTTTTTCCCAGCCTTTGCCAAAGTCAATTACGCACGCCCGAAGCATGTCTTCTAGAGTTTGTATAGTACGCTCAGACTGCCCATCGGTCTGAGGATGATAAGCTGTGCTCATATCTAGACGAGAGCCAAAAGATTTGTGCATTGCTTGCCACAATTCTGAAGTAAAACGTGCGTCACGATCAGAGATAATAGATGTGGGCACCCCGTGCCTCGAGACAACTTCCTTAAGATATACGTCTGCTAGAGTGGAGAACTTATCCGTTTCCTTGATAGCCAAGAAGTGAGCAGACTTTGTGAGTCGATCCACGATCACCCAAATAGTATCATTCCCACGCTGAGACCTAGGTAGGCCAGTAACAAAATCCATGGAAATTTGTTCCCATTTCCATTGTGGTATCTCAGGTTGCTGGAGTGGGCCTGATGGTTTCTGATATTCCGCTTTGACTCGCGCACAAGTCAAACACTTGCTAACGTAAGTTGCTATGTGAGCTTTCATGCTAGGCCACCAATATGTAGTTCTGAGGTCGTGGTACATCTTATCCGAACCAGGATGTACTGAGTAGCGAGACTTATGAGCTTCATCCATTACAAGCTCGCGTAAATTGCCATAGAGTGGGACCCAGATGCGTCCTGTTACATAGTAGGCTCCGTCTGCCCTTTGTTCTAACCGTTGCCTTGAGCCGCGTAGGGCTTCAGCCCTGATGTTTTCTGGTTTCAATGCTTCTACCTGAGCATCTCGTATCTGAGAAGGAAGACTAGACTGAATAGTGAGTTGCAACGCTCGTACACGCCTTGGTGTAGTATCCTTTCGACTGAGGGCGTCGGCCACCACATTGGCTTTGCCCGGATGGTATTTTATAGCACATTCGTAATCGTTCAGTAACTCGACCCATCGACGTTGTCGCATGTTCAACTCTTTCTGCTTGAAGATATGCTCAAGACTCCTGTGATCGGTGTAGATGGTGCACTTGGTGCCATACAGATAATGTCGCCATATTTTGAGCGCAAAAACAACAGCTCCAAGCTCTAAATCGTGCGTAGTGTAATTCCGTTCGTGAATCTTAAGTTGGCGTGAAGCATAAGCAATAACTTTATTCCGTTGCATCAGCACACATCCAAGACCTTGGATGGATGCGTCGCAGTAAACTACAAAATCGTCCGTGCCTTCAGGCAATGAGAGGATAGGTGCGCTACAAAGTCTATCCTTTAAGTGCTGAAACGCTGTATCCTGTGTATCACTCCAACGGTAAGCAACACTTTTCTGTGTCAGTAATGTAAGCGGCTGTGCAATCTTTGAGAAGTCTTTGATAAACCGTCTGTAATAACCCGCCAAACCCAAGAATTGGCGTATTTCGGTTGGTGTGCGAGGTGCAGGCCAGTTCTTGATCAAATCTACCTTGGATGGATCGACATGAATCCCATCCTTGTTTACCACGTGGCCTAAAAAGTGGACTTCACGAAGCCAGAAGTCGCATTTTGAAAACTTAGCGTACAGCTGTTCCGTTCGAAGGAGTTCCAGAATAAGTCGTAAATGCTGCTCATGTTCCTCCCGATTCTTCGAGTAGATCAGGATGTCATCAATAAAAACAATAACAAACTTGTCAAGGTAAGGTTTGCACACCCTGTTCATAAGATCCATGAAAACCGCAGGCGCGTTCGTTAGCCCGAATGGCATGACCATAAACTCGTAGTGGCCGTAGCGAGTTCTAAATGCTGTTTTAGAGACGTCCTCATCCCGGACTCTCAGTTGATGGTAACCTGACCTCAGGTCAATCTTCGAGTAATAGCTCGACCCTTGCAACTGGTCGAATAAGTCGTCGATGCGTGGAAGTGGATAACGATTCTTCACGGTCACCTTGTTTAGTTCGCGGTAATCTATGCACATACGAAAGGTACCGTCTTTCTTCTTCACAAATAATACTGGAGCTCCCCAGGGCGAAGAGCTAGGACGTATGAAACCCTTTTCCAAGAGTTCTTGCAATTGCTTAGACAGTTCTTCCAGTTCATTTGGAGCTAAGCGATAAGGCGCTCGAGCTATAGGTGCTGCTCCTGGAGCTAGCTCGATCTGAAATTCGACCTGGCGATGGGGCGGTAACCCAGGTAACTCTTCAGGAAACACTTGAGGAAAATTGCGTACTACAGGAATATCCTCTAACTTCTTCTCTTTCGTCGATGTATCAGTAACGAGTGCTAAAATAGCTATGTGGCCCTTTCGCAGACACTTCTGAGCCTTCAAGAAGGAGATGATGCCACTCACGACACCACTCTTGTCGCCTTGAACTTCGAGAGGTTCTTTTCCAGCTCGGGGAATACGAATGATCTTCTCCTTGCATAAGATCTCTGCTTGTTGTTGGGATAACCAATCCATACCAATGACGATATCAAAACTACTCAGAGTTATAGGAATGAGATCGATAGAGAAAGTCTGACCAGCGAGGATAAGATTACAACCCTGAACTATGTGTGTGGCCTCTAGACTTTTACCGTTAGCTAACTCTACGACATGTTTGGTGTTCAAAAGTGTTGGTGCGCGTTTAAGCATTTGACTAACTTTCAGAGACATATAACTGGTATCCGCACCCGAATCAAATAATACAGTAACATAAAAGTCGTCAAGAAGAAACTTACCCATAACCACGTTAGGATCGTTCCTTGCGTCACTCTGACCAATCACAAACATACGGCCTCTAGCACCATTGTTGTTATTGTTCCCACCGTTGTTGTTGTTTCCCCCATTGTTGTTCCCACTGCCCTGATTATTGTTGTTGTTATTCTGATTCTGGTTTAATTGGGGACAGTTCCGCTTGAAGTGACCTTCAGCCCCACACTGAAAGCATGCCTTATTTCCTTGTTGTTGTTGCTGTGACTGGTTTCGTGGAACTGGTGGCTGTTGTTGCTGGTTCTGATTCGCAGGCCTTGAGCTCCTGCAATCTTTAGCCTCATGACCTACCCTTAGACATCTCTGACAGCGGACTTTACGACACTGACCACTGTGGTGTTTGTTGCACCTGTTACACAGTGGATGAATTCCCCGATATCCACTCTGTCCCTGACCACCAGACGATTGCTGACTCGAACTCTGGTAATCACTAGTCTTGCGCTGTTGCTGTGCTTGAGATTGTACAATAGCTGAACCCTTGCTGGAATCCCCTTCCCATTTCCGTTTGTTGTCACTGGGATTAGCAGGAGTAGCTGGAGTGGTAGCGATAGTAGTAGCGCTGATACGTTTAGGCAGCCTGTTCTGTTCCACTGCCTGATCGGTGAGGCGATGAGCCAACTTGACGATCTGTTGAATAGTGCCAAGATTCGCTGAGGTTACGTGACTTTGAATTTCCGGCACCAGACCATTGAGATACAGTTCGATACGCTTAATGGGAGGGTCCACCATAGTAGGACACAGAATAGCCAACTCATTCGATCTTCTGGTGTACGCTTCAATTTCTGACCCCGTCATTTTCAAGTGGTAAAACTCTACCTCCAGCTTATGAATGTCATCACGGCTACAGTATTCCTCTTTGATCAATTCCTTGAAATCATTCCAGGGTGTGGCGTTAGCAACAGCCAACCCTAACATCTGAATTTGCACATTCCACCAAGTCAACGCAATGCCTTCTAGAGTACCAGTGGCGTACTTCACCCTGCGAGCCTCAGGGCATTCGCACATTTCAAATACGGACTCGAGCTTTTCAAACCAATGGAGGAGTCCAACCGCTCCTTCCGTGCCACTAAAAGTAGTAGGACG
>JARYGA010006120.1:0-33382 GCA_030545235.1 Helianthus tuberosus
AATCATGAATCCCTACCGATCCTCGTTCGATGTGCCTTCGAGACCAGGTAACCCCAATACATATCGGTCGAACACCACGCAACCGAACTTCAACCTTCAAGACATGGATCCGAATGTATTTGCGTACGCGCAAATACTAGGCATGGGCGGTTCGCAACCATTCTTTCAAGTTCTGCAAACCTTTCCAGCCATGGGCGCTTCGCAACCGTCTACCCAAGATACCGATTCGGAGATAGAAATGGTACCAGAGACACAACTCGAGCCCGCTGTCGAGGGATCTAAACGTGGGAAAAGGTCTCGCAAAAGGAACCTACCTAGCATGGACGAAAGACGAGGAATACGCGCTGGCACGGGTGTGGCTAGATATATCTGAGGCCCCCAGACACACCCACCTCAGATGCTCGTAACGTCGATTTAAATATTAATTTAGACGGCGATGAGGATTTGGAGTTGGAATGACCGCCCGTTAGAAGAAGTGCCAAAAATAAGAGAAAAAAGGCTGAGTCCTCTTCATCTAATCCCGATATAATGAAGCAAGATTTCGAAGAGATGAACTGATGCATACAATACATTCGAGATCTCGGTCATAGGCGTTTAAAAAATATGGAAGAAAGAAAAGCCGAAAATAAAAAGTTTGTCGCGATACAAGAATCGAGGCAAATGGAGAAAGATATTGAATATTTGTCTAAATCCATCGACCATCTCACCGGCGACACGTTGATCATATCCCAAATACGTCGGCAAAAAATGGGTCAAAAATAGGACTCTAGATTAATAGTTTTTTTATTTATTTTTTTCTGTTTTTTAGTTTTTTTAGCATTGTAATTTTTATTTCCTATTTTGGTTTTTATTTTTTTGACAATGTAATTTTTTTATTTAATGAATTTTATTAGTTTTAATTAAAAAATAATAATTTGTTAATCATTGATTGGGTATTATTGGGCATTATCCCACTACGCCTGTTTGTGAAAAACGTCCCATAATACCCCTTGCTGACTGGGATGACACGTGTCACATAATACCCATGGGTGGGGGCATTATTCATGCTCTCCTCTACACATGGTCTAACTAACATTGTAAATCACTATCTCCTTGTGTCAAAGGTCATTAAATGGGTTATGTGTTAACCCAATGTTAAGAGATTGAATTAATTATTCTTTTCTTTTGTAGACCAAAAATCTCTAAAAGATAGGTTTGATGAGATTAAACCATTTTCTTGGAGTGAGTCAAAGTAAGATGAGGAAAAAAGGTTGATGTAGCACTTAAGTGGAGTTAAGACATATTAAAGTATACCCAAATGCCTTATATGACATCGTCTAGTTATACATTAATTATGTAAAGAAGAAGATGAGAAGTATTAGTTGATTTAGCATAAATCTAGGGTTTTATCCTAAAGTTGGTAACCCCCATGATATACCTAATTTTGTGCTTTTGATAGCTTCGCAACATCATGTATTATGTTTATAATTTGTTGAACGTGTTTTATTATATCATCTAAACAAAAGTGTGTATGTCAGTATGTGATGCTTTTTAGTGGAGTGGGTAAAGAGCAGCCCATTATTATTTAATTATCTGATGTGTAAAGTATCAAATTATTAGAACATGTGTAGTGGTAATGTGTTATAATGCCCCCATCATGGGGCATTATCCGACACGTGGCGTCCTAGTCAGCGATGGGGCATTATAGCAAAAGTGGTGTAGTGGGCATAATGCCTTATAATGCCCCTTTCCAATTATTAAAAAAAAAAAAAAAAAAAAGGAAAGTAGTTGCTGCAGGTCAAAGTCCTCCTCATTGGCTAGTCAAAGTCCTCCTCACACTCCATTGGCCACATCCATTTTCCTTCCAACCCATTTAGCGTTATAATTAAAACGCTGGCTTGCAAATTTTCAAAAAATCACGCCTCATAACGCCTAGTGTAGTGGGGGAGGGGGCGTTTTGGGACGTTTTTTTCAATTTTTTAAAAAAATCACGCCCCACTACGGGTACTCTTAGTTAAATATCTCCATAACACTAATTTAAGTGTGATTGAATCATGTCTTGGTTATGACAACTTAATACTTGCGATAATTTCTGAAATTTATAAATTTGATCAAATTGTGAGATGATTAGTTAATAATAGTTTTTAAATAGTCCAAAATACATTTCGAAATGTTTAGAAATTAATCATTAAGACCATACGGTGTGTGGAAAAAGGGCGTGGAAGCCCCTCCACACCGGGAACACCACCCCGCGTATAGTGTGGACGTGACGTTGTGGGTGGGGCTTGAGGATTTCCATCGGCGTGAGGGCAAATGTATGGATGAGGTGGAGGCTCTTGATTGGTGGGTGTAGCTTAGGTTTGTTTTGATTGCTTGATGTTTATTTATTTTTTTAAAATTTTTTATTTTCTTCCACGTCACTTTCTCACCCCGTGCTTTTTTCTCCACACCACCATGCTGACGTGGTTGCCACGTGTCGCTCCACGCCCTCACTTCATGCCCGTCCACACTGTGTGGTCTAAATGTTTAGTTGGTATGATCATTCGAGTTTTGGTGAAAATATAAACGACTAAGAACAGGTGATATGTAAAAACAACCTAACATAATGGAGAAACCACACAAAGATTGAACTTCATTTGATTTGTAAAATACAAGTATATACAAACTTAAAATAATAAATCACATATCTAAATATAACTTGTACAAATACGAATAAGGTTTTAGGAAAAATGTTTTTAAGTAGTCATATTAAAGTTTATCATAATGTGATGAAAGACGATGTTAAATTTTCATGTAATATGTGCAAAAATGTAAAAATAATCAAGTGCTAGATGAAAGTTGACCAAGTGTTAATGATTATTAAGTATATATGCACATAGAATTAACAAGAAGCATGAAGCCTCAAAGATCATAATTCCTTAAGTCATACAAAGATTAAAATGGTTGAATCCATAATATAAGTACGTATCAAAAACCATACATTGGAGTAGCTGCTCATGAAATGTATAAATTGATATTATTCAGATAACATGAATTCGGCATAACGAGACATAGTCTTGGCCCTTAGGTTAGCTATTTTATTTTTTTCATAAAAGAAGAAAAAAATTGGTTGAGTAAAAAACTAATGGAAATTGGTCAAACCACCTAGTGTTTGGAAACATGTGCAAATTTAATTGGTATCTATCTCCTCTAATAAATAACTAACCATGTGGACACTTGGCAAACATTTAGACTAGCCACACCATCACAATCCTATGTGTCAATTGTAGGAATCCGTTCGTGTAAAATAAATAAAACTTTTATTAACTTGAATTACAGAAACAAATACAGAATTACAACTGAAAGAAAAATACAAATACAACTGAAAAAGGGAAATACAAGAACAGAAAACCGAACAGAAACACTGTTCTTTGGCTGAGGATCGTGTTAGACACGGGTTCCTTAAAACAAATTTCGTGTCTCCCAGGAGAACACGTTTGTTTCCAGGATACAACAGCCTCAAGCAGTTGCACTGCCGGTCTTGACTCTAACCCGAAGGTGTACCTCGAAAGCTTGAAGGAAAGTGAAGAATTCTGTAGTGAGAAGATTGTAGAGAGAGCTTGTGTTATTCGGTGTGTCCAATATGGTGAAAGGAGCCTCCTATTTATACACCAGGTTGAACTCGAAACTGAAAATAAATTAAATGAGAGAATTAAACTGCATTAGACGTCTTTAATGCACTTTAATTCGTCACTTAATTCTCAGTCAAACGCATTAACTTTGTCAGTTTCGAATGCTGAAAACGTAACTGCACAGCATTAACTGCTGTTGGAAGCTTCTGCGCGCGCGTGCGCGCAAGTCACACTGGTGCGCGCGCGCCCAGGTCTGCACGTTCCATGCGCGGTGCGTCCGTTTGGCTCACTGCCATGCGCGCGTGCGCCATACTCACTCAGGTCCATGCGCCACGTCACCTGTGAGCCTCTACGAGCACGCCACACAGTCGCGCCGTTTTGGCTCACTTTGGTGCGCCGTGCACGTCACATCAGGCCCATGCACCATGCGCTAGTGCGCGCCATGTGTACCCCGCGCGCATGATTGCCACGTCATGCGCCATCGCGCGCGGACCCACCAGGGTCATGCACATGCATGCCACATCACCAACCACTTGGTCCTTGCAACCCTTGTGCTTCCACCACGCGCACGTGGTCAAAAATACAAAGGCGGCTCTCAAGCGGCTATGCGAAGTGCAAAGTGCGCCATCAAAGCGCCACATTGCGCCTCATCGCCCACGCCACGCGCGTGAGCGTGTGCGAGTGCGAGTTAGGGTGCTCTGCACCCTTCGCGAGTACACTAGTGAGTGCTTCCATGAAACAATAAGGATGGAGAGTTCCCACTTAAATACCCCTTTAAGTTCTATCTCTCATCCGATGTGGGACAAGGTGCCACTTTCCCACTTTTTTCAGCATTTAAATTTCAAACACCAAGCTTTGAGCATCGATATCTCATTCATCTTAGCTCCGTTTTGGACGTGGTTTAGTTCATTGCGAAGCCCTTCCGACATAGAACACAAACCCACAAATAAATATATAAAACCCGCTCATTTTATTATATTTATTTCTAGTCCAAAATAGGAAAAAATCATTTTCCTATATTTGTGAAAAATGCTATTTTCACAAAATTTCCAACATCAATGTTATAGTCACCTTTCTTTTAATCGGGTTAATGGCCGGGTCCTTGGTATCTGACCCCGATCCATTGCCCAAATGTGTTGTCTTGATTTTTATTCTGCCCTTGCATCATACCAATGTCTCTCTCTCTCTCTACCAACCATTGCTCTCACAAACCCTATCTTCTCGCATATGTGATTCAGCGTTCTCTAACCCTAACCCTCACCATCGCCGGAAGATACCAGCGATTTGATCCGTAATACGGTATGTTTTCATTGCCAATTTCTAGGTTTCGATTTTTTCCTATTTGTATGGTTGTGGTTAAAAGAAATTAGGGTTTTTCAACAACAATTTCAATTCACTTCATTACTCGTATGGTTGTTTGTTTGATTTTGATTCTGTTTTTTGTTTTCCAGTTGCAACTTTGATGATACCCTAATGGAATAGACTGCCTTGATAACGATTATGGTTTGATTTTTCTTCTGGCAGTTCAGTAATTCATTTGCTTTCAAAATTCAAGATAAGGGTGGTCGTATGCACAGATTTATTAGTCGTATGCTCTTTATTCTGTTTCAAATATTTAGTTGTTAGACTTTCAGAAACCTTAAACGTCTTGTGCGCTTGCCCTGCTAGATTCTCATAGTTTGGTAGATCATACAATGGCCATAATTCAGAGACTAGGGGTGAGATCCACCGCTACCACCTCCCACAAATTCTGGTACATCTGACCGCTACTCATTTTAAGACTCATTTGTATTTAATCTTTACACTATTTTTTATTCTAAATAAGTATATAAAGATTCTATTTATATATGATTTGGATTCTTATTAAAAATATATATAGGTCTTTAGGACTGTGCAGAACTTGGTTCAAACCGACCCAACCAGTGACCCGAACCAAGACCGGAAAGCAACTTCCACTTGATGCTTATCGGTTTTTCATGGAGAAGATAATAAATTTGATATGTATCATGTTAACAAGAACAATGTTAATCGTGTTATGCTTTTGGAGAGTGTCATGTTGCAGTTTAAAATCTGATTTATGCATTAAAAATAGGCATCAGGTGACTTTCAAGTTTCAACCCGCTTGATCCATTCCTATTTTTAGCTAACATTTTTATAACTCAAATCAACCCATGAATAAGTAAATGGGTTGAAATTTCCACATTTACTTACCAATGATATCATGTTGTAGTACGAAGACGAAGACTAGGACAAAGTCGTAATTTCATCAGACAATGATCTTACTGCAGCTGAAGATGCTAGGGTCTGCATATATTTTCAGCATTTTATGAAGCAACTAGCAAGCATCACATTTTTTAACGGGTCAGGTTGAAATGGGTTCGGTGTTGTCCATTTGTTCTATATTTATAAAACGTTTACGCCTTAAATATAGTAAGAAAAGCAATGTAATTACTTATTACAATAAAAATCTTCCTACTAAAACAACTATTTAGTAGACTGAAAGCCTTATTTTCAACATGTTTGACCTCTTATTTTTAGCCGAAAAGTTTAAATTCCCTGTTTGGGATTAACTACCACATTTAGTATTGCAAAGTTAATACCCAAAATACATTCAAATATCACAAATACTTATGTTGTCAAAAGCGCAAAAAGCACGCGCCTGGGCGCTCGGGCGCAGCGAGGCGCACCTATAGCGTCTGGTGGTAGCCTAGGCGCAAAAATGTTTTTTTTTTTAAAAACGGTGTTGTCAAAAGTGCAAAAAGGCGCTCGGGCGCAACGAGGCGCACCTACAGCGCCTGATGGTAGCCTAGGCGCAAAAATGTTTTTTTTTAAATAACGGTGTTGAGGCGCAAAAAGGCAAGCGACTAGGCGCAAAAACGGTGCTGAGGCGTAGCGCATAACCAGAAAACAAAAAAAAAATGAAACCGTTGATACATATCCATACATTACTTAGTTTTTTGGCCCATTAACAAAGATTAACATGCACTTTCTTTAACTATGAATGTAGATAGACACTAGCAATGGGTTCTACTCCGATGCTGGTCTTTATGTTCATCTTCGAATCGGTCCTTACGTTTGTGCCGAGTGGAATTACGGGTTAGTGTTAATTAAATAATTACAGTCTTTAATATTCACAATGCTCCAAAACTTCGTGTTTATGTGTTTATGCATTAACTCTTTCTTTTTCGGGTAACAGTGGATTTCCACTCTGGCTACATTTCATACCAGGAATCGAGCTTCGAACTGATAACAAGCCGTTTAAGGTTAATAATTTTCTCTAAGTTGGTTTCAACTTTCAAAAGTTTCCTTATCTGGCCAACCGTTTGCTGACCAAATCATGTATGTTTTAGGCCGAAATGAAACGGTTTACAGCCAAGATAGTTAGCATGATGAAGGACGAGAATCTTTATGCGTCTCACGGTGGACCTATAATCTTATCTCAGGTTAGTTTATCATAAACTGACATACAATGGAAGTAATTACAAAATTAAATTTTATGATAACTTTTTTGATATAATATTGAATGCTTAGACCATTACATAAAACCCTCTTTTATAGAGTAAACCTAAATTTGGTAGCTCAAGCCGAATTTTGAAAAACTAAAATTGACTCAATAATAATCAAATAGACTTTCTAAACAAACACTAGAAGTGCACATTTCGGTTAATCTCAGTAACCAGTTCAAGCGGTTATTTTCTCATTTTTGCTTTAACCCGTTATTACTTTAACCGGTTCGGTTAATAACCGGTTATTTCGGTTAAGTAACCGGTTATTTTCCAATTTTCTTCATCATTTTTTATGTTTTTTTTCCGCTAAAAATAACCGATTACCATCCTATACATCTATAACTAGCTACGAACCAGCTGTTAATATTAACTAGGAACCGGTTACTGGTCTACTGGTTCCGGTTAATAACCGATACTGGTTAACAAACCGTTTTTTTTTGCCACCTCTATAAACACCTATATTACTCAAATCAAATATTCACGTGTTCTTACAATAAAAAAGGATGGGAATAAATCTTTATGGCATATTAGTGTTGCATCATGAAGTAAGATATGAATTCTTTTGTTGTTCTTTTTTGTTGAATGTGTCTTTTTTATCTGGTTGGACGTCTTATATTTATTTATTTTTAATGCATTTTTGTAGGAGGATCCAGCTTGCACATGTGTTGTCTGTTGAGCAATTGTCTTTGACATATACAATTGCTTTTAGTGGCTGCTAGAAGATGGTGATCTAAAACCTTCATTCCCACTAGAAAATGTGTGTCTAATGTATACTTAAAGCTTTGATCTTGAGTTGCACTCCCTTTTGATCCTAATGTTTGGTCTGATTTGAGCATTCATTTCTTATTGTAGGTTGATCGGCGAACATGCATTGGTATTGTGATCACAGGTTGGTCTCCCATATAATGAATCGATAGTAGTTAAGAGTCAATGGTTTGCCCAAATGGCTGTGCTCGACCCTACATGGACGAACTTGGATTAGTTGGTGATTGTCCTAATAACTATCAGGTACCTGGTTCCTTGGATTTGTTGGTAAATTTTTATTAGTTTCTACAAGTTGTCATTATTTTTGGCATTGATTTGGTAGTCCTCAACTTACTTACCCTAATGCAACAACCTATTTTTGATATAGAGGAATATTGTCAACACATATGACAATAAAAGACAAAGGTCAAAAAGCTGAAATGAACAGTTGCACACCAGGAAGCAGTGTTCAGCAGTAACAGTAGGAAAATGTCAACTATAAGGGACAATAAGCATTAATGTCTTATGAAAACCCTTGCACCAAAAAGTTTAGTACTCTCCAAACACATAATTCATACTCATATGCTAAAAAAAGCTTCTCAAAAACTGAAAACCCTTTGCACAAAAAAGTATAGTACTTTTCAACACAGGAATTCAAACTCATATGCTCAAAAACAGGCTGTTCAAATTAGAATAGTTGTCTTATATCCTGCTCTCTAGATAATTCCGAAAAAACTTTGAGGTACCACCCCTATATGATCCATGAAACCATTTGGACAATCACACTTAACTCTATTCTTCATTCTCTCTTCTTTAACAAATGTCTAAACTGGATACCTCATCTGCTTCTGCAATGTCAAAAAAGGATTGATCATCGGCTGCACCATTGCCTTCAATGTATGTGGTTAATTACTATTTTGGACCCTCTAATTACATTATAAGCATATTTATTATCCAACATGTATCATTTATCAATTACTAATGTATATGTTTGTTTGTTTTTTGCCTTAACAGCATACCTCCATCCGAGATTACTTTCTTCAAGGATTTAAAAGTAGAGCCGGTTTAAAGATGTTGTTAACAGATAAAGATGGCCATGCTACAAATAAGACCACAAATGTTGTATACAAATAAATTTTTGGAAATTTGTAGTCTTTTTTGTTCATTTATCATTTGTTAAGGAAACTTTTGCCTTTATTTTATTTAAACTGTTTTGAATATAAAGTTATATGTGTTTTCTTTTTTTACTGTTCAATCCGTGTGACACACGGGTAATAAACTAGTTTTATTTTGTATTGGAAGTAAAATGGACCTATATTTACCAAGACTTATCACTGAGAAATTCGATTTTGAGTCAAACTTTGTAAATGTTCACGAACTATACGTGTTTACGAACTGTTCATGAACACTTATCAAACAATATAATATATTCGTGTTCGTTTGTTAAGGAAATGAACTTTTTCGTGTTCGTTTGTTAATTTTAGGCGACAGACGAAAACGGACGTTGGTGAATACAAATGAGCACAAATTAATGTTCATGAATACAAATAGAAAAAAAACGAACACAAACAAACGTTCATGTACATAATATACAATATACTGACACTTATTAAATACTTTATTTGTCGGAATTTTGAGGTATTTAAATAAAATATAAAAACTAAAAACACTAATGAATTATCGAACACAAACGAACACGTTACCGAACGTTCACAAACATAAAATAAATGAACACAATCTCTGTTCATGTTCGTTCATTTAACTAAACGAACATAATTTCTTGTTCGTGTTCATTTGTTTAATAAACACAAATAAACTTCCCGCCGAACAATTCATAAAGTATTCGTTGAAAGTTTGATTCGTTTGAAACCCTAAGGGGCTGTTTGTTTACCTCTTAATGAGCCTCTTAATGGTTCAGACCTCTTACTGGTTCAGCACTTAATGGTTCAGACTGTTTGTTTCACGAGCAGATGTCTGAATGGTTCAGACATTTGCTTCTGAATGGTTAAACATTATACAGAGTCTGAATGGTTAAAAGGGTGTTTGGGATTACGTTTTGAAGTGATTATTTAATTATTGCGATTGTAAAACATATATAATCTAAAAAAGTGTTTGGATGAAAAAATGATTATCTGCCTCGAAAACACAGTTTTGGAGAAACATGTACCTACATGCTTTTTCAAAACACAGTTTTGAAAACGCATAATCTATTTTGAAAACGCAACACCAAACACCCCCTAAGACCTCTAATCTGAATTGGTCAGACATTTGCCTCTGAACGGTTAAACATTATACAGACTCTTAATGGTTCAGACCTTTTACTGATTCACCACTTAATGTTTAGACCTCTTATTGATTCAGCACTTAACTATTCAGATGCTGCAAAACAGCCACTAATTGTTTCCAAAATTTCATACCTTTTTTTTGAACAACCAACTAACTCAATCCCGAGCACTCTCGGGGCACCCACTGGGCAAACGGAGTACTCCGAGAATAATTCGAGTCCACCACCAATTCCGGGGAAAACCCGGTAACCCACCCGCCTGAAGGCACGGCGGTGAAATTACCGGTAAAACCGGTTTGGCTCAAGGATCCAACCCAGGTTTCCCTAGGTCTTCTATCATTGCCCACCAGTACCCCATTCTGCACCAAGTGAGAATCAAACCTGTATCTTTTAAAAGAAATACAAGCACTCCACCACTTGATCTAGAGATCATTGGCTTATTTCATACCTTGTTTTATACTTTTAGTATATTGTTCCTTTTACTCCATTTTTCCATAGAAAGAATATTCGAATATATAATTGAATAATTCCACAAAGTTTAGACTGTGGGGTATGGGGCGGGGGTTTGGGCGTGGGTTGGGGGAAAACGCCCAAGCCATCACCCCGGGTGGGCTTGGGTTTGGGCGTGGCCCTTGGGGCTTGAGTTTCAAGCCGGGCGTGGGGCGATCTTGACATCCTAGCTGGCGGACTCCCATTTGCTCACCCCGCCATGTCATAGCGGTCCATATGAAAAGTTTGAATTTTAAAATTCAAACCGTTGGCTTGGCCAAGCGGGCACCCCAACAGGTCACCCCAACCCCAACATCCCCTATAAAAAACCCCAAACCCCAACCGTGTGGTCCATCCCAAACCCCACCGTGGTCCATCCCAAACCCCACCGCTATATCCCGCTACCCCACCGGTCACCTCAACCCCAACAGCCCACGAACCTGCTATGGCATCTTGGACCCACGAGGAAGAACTTGCCCTCGTCACAAGCGTCGTTGACGCTATCAAGGGGCGGCCACCGGGCTAAACAAAATATTGGCCGGAAGCTTTCGCCGCCTACCGACATAACGTCGGTAACGACCGCCACAACCTCAACGCGTGCCAACATAAATGGCGCGAGCTACGGCCCAAGCTCGAGTGTTTCAAGGCTTACTACGAAGCCGTTCCCGGGGGCGAGTTAAGCCACGGGGACCGGGTGGCGGTGGCCAACATAGAGTTTCGAGGCAAGGAAAAAAAGGCGTTCGACAAGATCGACCTTTTTGAAATTTATTTAACGTTGTAGGTTTGTTATTTTGTAATTTTTAGGATTTTGTAATTTTTAGGATTATGTAATTTTTAGTATTATGTAATTTTTAAAATTTTAATGAAGTTGTAGGTTTTTTTTATAAATGTTGTGTGATTTTTATAAATTTTTTGTAATTTTTTTTTTGAATACTCTGCCACGCGGTGCACCCAACCCACGCCCTGCCATACCCCGCGGACACGTAACCAGGCGGTAGGGGGCTCCCATTCCACCCGCGGACACGTAACCAGACGGTAGGGGTCTCCCATTCCACGTGTCAGCAAATGCCCCAACCCAAGCCCAACCTAAGCCCCACCATACCCCACGGTCTTAGGACCACACAAACCTTCATTCATCTTCTTCAACTGTTCTTTCATGGAGGAAACCAAAATGGCAGAAGAAGAAAACCCCCAAACTCAACCCGAAACCCTAAAACGGATCCGATTCAAAGAAACCACAGACGAACACGAACACGAAGATCGAATCAGTTCATTACCAGACTGCTTACTGATCGAAATCCTCTCTCGTTTACCCTCCACAAAACATGCCCTTACAACCACCACACTCTCCAAACGCTGGCAACATCTCTGGACCTCTCTTCACACTCTTATCTTCACACATCACAAAACTCACAATCACCCATAAACCCATTTCTATTCCTACGTTGACAAAACCCTATCTCAATGTCACCACTTCAAACTCAACAAATTGACAATCTACACCTGTTACGACTACCGGTTTGAGTCACAGGTCAACAATTGGATCCGTTACGCCGTTAATTCCAACGTCGAAGAGTTTAATTTGACGTTGTGGAATGTAGAATGTGAAGCTGAGTTTTTACTGGACCAGTTCTTTTTCAACTGTTGTTGTTTTACTCATCTGAAATTGTCAGGATGTGTGTTCAATCCAATAGGGGATGTTAATTGGAGTAAGCTTAACAAGTTATGGATTTCTCACGCGAATTTGGATGAGGGTTTGATTGAGAATGTGTTGTCTGGGAGTCCTGTGTTGGAGACTTTGATGTTGGATAATTGTTATGGGTATAGGCGGGTTAAAATTACGTCGAAGGGTGTTAAGAAGTTGGTGTTTTCTGGGTATATGGTTCCGTATGATGATAATGTTGAGGATGTTGTTGAGATTAATGCTCCGGGTGTTTTGTCGCTGGCGATTCATGATGATCTGTTGTTGTGGAAGCTTTTGTTGGTGGATGTGTCGTCGTTGGTTGAAGCGGATTTGGATTATACCAAGGGTGGGCATTATGATACAACAACGCCTAAAGAAGCCGACGAAGAGATGCTTAAAGGGTTTATACTTAATCTTCGACATGTTAAGGAGCTTAAAATTGGGATTTTTTGTTTTAAGGTAGAATTACATTTGTAAATTGTAAGAAACTAGTGGGATTTCCCGCGCTCCGCGGCGGGATTTCCGTCGATATTGGTACGGTTTCTTAAAGTATCAGATCGGTTCTTATAGCAGTTAGAAGAAATACACCTAAAAGAATATTGACATGTGTTTTACATCGATCTAGAACTATAGAAACAAATAACGATACCGGTAGCGATGTTTTTCGGGCAGGGCATCAATTTGGTCACAAACACTTGCTATAGCATACGGTACTAAAAATACTATATTGCCAATACAACTTTATTTTTAATCACTTTTATAATGCCACGTCGAGAAAGCATCAAAACGCATACAATACCAATACCAATATAGTTCGAACAATATTGTTTCGGTTCGTCATGTTAAAGAACAAAAAGAATCAACTATATTTACCCATTTGATTAAAAGATTTATCGAATCGTAGATAAAAATAAACATGTAGCAATAGTGTATTCAAATTTTTATATTATGTTATTCAAATAGCAAAAAAGGTAAACGGTATAACTATGTGTTATGGGTAAAATTCTGAGCCCATATCCTGAAAAATATCTTGATTTATATCTTGGGTATATAGTATCTGTTTACATCCGGGATGCTGGTTCAGGATATTGGTAACATCCTGAATGGTATCCTCAGGATTACTAACGGATTATGTGCAGGTACGTGGGTTAGAAGCTAGCAATGTTCACAAGGACTCATTCCGCGGAAGACTCGGTCCAAGTTGTTCAAGGAAAGACGTTAAGCCCGCTTTATTTGGTTCCAAACGGCTATTTATGGAATATTCGGGAGCATCCTATATTTATAGGGATTTTAGTTTCTACTTTGTAACTATAAATAGGTGGGTATACTAGATCAAATAGGACATCACATTTTCACTGCATACACTCTAACACTCGCTCTCTAGCAATTTTCACTTTCATACAATAGCATTGTAACACTTAGCGATCTGGTCTATATCCTGCACTGTATCCTGAAGTTTGAAGTAATAAGAAGAACAAGGCAACTGCGATTGTCAGCTCCCGAGGTTTTATGCCGGCGATCTAGATTGATCAAGGGCTTTCCTCGTACATCTCGTGTCATTTACTTTACTTTTTACTCATTGTTTGATCGTAGATACAGCTCAATATCCTGAGCCGTATCCTGAATACTGATTTTCCATATAACTTAACTGACATATTTTCAACACACTTTCTAGCACACTACCTCACTTTACTAATTTGATCACTTAATTGCTTCGGTAATTTTTGACCAAAACAATTTGGCGCCCACCGTGGGGCAAGTGGTGCTCTCTTTGCTAAAAATCTTTGTGAAATCGTTAATCGGTTTTCTATTTTCAAAACTTTTCACCGCATTGTTTACAATGGCCTCAAGATCAAACATGAGTTCCTCCACTGTGTCTGCTATAACTTCTGCTACTACCACTGTGATGCTGAGATCCCAAAGTGATTTCAACATGAAGCTTTACGACGGAACTACGGATCCTGAGGAGCATATTGCTCAGTATAGGGAAAGAATGGAGATTAACCCTATCCCCCCGGATCTCAAGGAAGCATGCTTGTGCAAGGGTTTTGGTTCTACCTTAACAGGATCAACCTTGAAATGGCTCTTGAATGTTCCTCCGCATTCGATTACATCTTTTGCTCATTTAGTAAATTTATTTAATAGTCAGTTTTCTTGTAGTAGGAGCTTTGAGAAACTAACAAGTGACCTTTACAGGATAACACAAGGGCATCAAGAATCCCTAAGGGATTATGTGAACAAGTTTAGCCGGGAATCCTTAGACATTCCGCATCTTGATGTTGCAACAGCTGTGCAAGCTTTCAAGATGGGGCTGCAAAAGGATTCTCAATTTTACCAAGACCTTGTAATGAACCCATGCAGGAACTTGGATGAAGCTCAGAACAGGGCCCTGAGATATATTCGATTGGAGGATGACAGAAAGATGCAAGAGAGGATAAACTCATCTAACACTTATGAGTCAACTAACAGGAAGTCAGAATCCTCATTTAAGCCATATCGCTCTAAGCCATATGGTAGAAATGAAAACAAGAAAATGAATGCTATTGAAGACGAGGATCCTGAAGAATATCCTGAACTATCTGAATATTGCTTTTCTGTTAACATTCCTGAATTAATGTACGCCATGCAGGGTTTAGGTGACAAGGCTAGGTGGCCTCGAAAGAATCAACAAAAGGCCGATTGGAAAGATAAGTCAAAATGGTGTGCTTTCCACGAAGATTTCGGACATGTAACTGAGGATTGCATTGCTCTAAGGAAAGAAACAAGCTATCTTCTAAGCAAGGGATATCTGAAAGATCTCTTAGGAAGAAAGAAGAATAAGGGTCAGGATACTGAGAAGGATCCTGAGCGAGCAGCATCACCTCCCACGGATGCCAAGATAATTAACTTCATTTCGGGAGGATCCGACATTTGTGGGACTTCGTATTCGGCGGCAAAGAGACATGCAAAAGAAGCTAAGGCCGAAAGGGGAGACAGACCTGTCAGGATGACTACGCTTACAACTGACAAAGTGATCACATTTGATGCTGATGATAGGGGTACTGTCCAGGATCCTCACCATGATGCTCTGGTAATAACATTATATGTGGCTAACCATTTTGTACGCAGGATATTGGTTGATAATGACAGCTCCGTCAACATAATCCAACTAGAGACTCTGAAAAGAATGAATGTATCTCCAATGGATATCACTTCGAAATCTACAGTGCTTGTTGGATTCAGTGGAGAGGCTAGAAATACAGTAGGAGAGATAAAGTTGCCAGTATATGTTGAAGGAGTCAACTCTATACAACGTTTCTGTGTGATGGATTCCCTATCCTGCTATAATATCATACTAAGAAGACCATGGATTCACGATATGAAGGCTGTGCCATCGACGTATCACCAATGCATCAAGATCCCTACCCCTTGGGGAGTGGTCAAGGTCGAAAGCGATCAGCAGGAGGCGAAATAATGCTACTCATCCTCGATGAAATCCTCAACCAAGCCTAGTGCAGCATAGCAATTAAAGACGCGGGCCCAGGATATCGTGGAGGATCCGGAGCAGGATGTGAAGAAAATTATCCTGGACCAGGATAATCCCGATATTTCGGTGATCGTAGGAACCAATATCCCTCAGGATATTGAAGAACAGTTAATTAACTTTTTGAAATGCAGGATGTCAACGTTTGCATGGAAGCATGAGGATATGACAGGCATATCCAAAGACATTATCACTCACAAGCTTGGAATTGATAAATCATTCAAGCCTGTTTAGCAAAAAAGAAGGAAGTTTGCTCCTGAGCGGAATACGATTATCCAAGAGGAAGTTGAGAGATTATTGAAGTCCAAGATGATCAGAGAGGTTAAGTTCCCAAGGTGGCTAGCAAACGTGGTTGTGGTACAGAAGAAAAATGGGAAATGGAGAGTTTGTGTAGACTACACAGACTTGAACAAGGCTTGTCCTAAAGTCCCATTTCCTCTTCCCCACATTGATGCAATGGTAGATGCCACTGCCGGGCATGAAATGCTGACCTTCATGGACGCATCCTCAGGATTTCAGCAGATCCAAATGGAACCTTCTGACCAGGAGGATACTGCCTTCATGACACCAACAGGTATTTATTGTTATACCGCTATGCCTTTTGGTTTGAAAAATGCAGGTGCAACATACCAAAGATTGGTAAACATGGTGTTCAAAGACAAACTGGGGGACACCATGGAGGTGTACATTGACGATATGGTGGTAAAATCAAAGAAAGCTCAGGATCACCTCCAGGATATTAAAGGAGCATTTGATATCCTGGATCAGTATAACATGAAGCTAAATCCTGCTAAGTGCCATTTCGGAGTGGGGGCAGGAAAATTTCTAGGATATATGGTGACCAAAAGAGGAATAGAGGCGAGCCCGGAGCAGATTAAAGCCATCTTGGATATTAAATCGCCCTCAAATATGAAGGATGTTCAACGATTAACAGGGCGAGTGGCAGCATTAAACAGATTTATCTCAAGATCCTCAGAAAAATGCAAAGATTTTTATGATATCCTGAAGAAGAACAAGAAATTCGAATGGGGTGAGAAGCATGAAGCGGCCCTACAGGATTTAAAGCAATATCTTTCAACCGCACCACTACTGATGAAGCCTGAGAATGGTGAACCATTATCCCTATACCTCGCAGTATCAGGGAATGCTGTAAGTGCCGTCCTTGTAAAGGACCATGAAGGTCAGCAATATCCTGTTTATTATGTTAGTAAAAGCTTGTTAAATGCTGAAACTAGATATTCTCATTTAGAAAAATTGATACTAGCATTAGTTATGGCGTCAACAAAACTTAGACATTACTTTGAGACACATAGGATTCATGTTAAAACAAATTATCCTGTCAAAAATGTGCTTAGGAAACCAGAAATGTCAGGCAGGATGGCTAAGTGGTCAGTAAAGTTGAGTGTTTATGATTTAGTATATGAACCTAGAAATGCCATAAAGTCTCAGGCTTTAGCTGACTTTGTGGCTGATTTTAGTAGTGACATTCAGGATGAGGTAGACCTAGAAGTTCAACAGTTAGGAGAATCCTCAGGATCCTGGACATTATATACTGATGGTGCATCTAATATAAGAGGAGTAGGATTAGGAATACTACTAAAATCGCCACAGGGGGACATATTACCCCAGGCTATTAGATGTGAATTTCCTGCTACTAATAATGAAGCAGAATATGAGGCTTTAATTGCAGGATTAGAGTTGGCTAAGAGTATGAGTATCAAAAATTTACAAGTATATGTTGACTCTTTGTTAATTACTAACCATTTTAATGGATCCTATGCAGTTAAGGGTGAGAAATTAATCGAATACCTCGATATTCTTAAAAAATTAGCAGGATATTTCGATGTTTTTACACTTGAACAGGTACCAAGGGAGGATAATGCTGAAGCAGATGCCTTAGCAAATTTGGGATCATCGATCAGGATACCAGAAGGAACGCAGATACCAATATTGCATATCTTGTATCCTGCAACGAATCCTCAGGGTAAAGAAGTAGCGCGTATTCAGGATCCTGAATCAGGGTATCCTCAAGAGGATCCTGAATCTTGGACGACTCCAATTGTAAGATATCTCAAAGAAGGACACATTCCCGGGGAGGAAAATCCTAAGGCATTTAGGATGAAGGTATCACGATTCACTATTATAAATAATGTTTTATATAAGAAATCTCTTGCAGGACCATATTTGAGATGCTTGGAGGATCATGAAGGAGATTGTGGTAACCATACTGGGGGCAGATCATTGTTCTCGAAAGTATTAAGGACAGGATATTATTGGCCAACGATGAGAAAAGATGCTGCAGAATATGCTCGAAGATGTGATGCATGTCAAAGACATAGTAACATACTACATCAACCAGTTGAACCATTATATCCTGTAGTTTCCCCTTGGCCATTCATGAAATGGGGGATGGATATAGTAGGGAAGTTACCAAAAGATCCGGGAGGAAAAGTCTTTATGTTAGCAATGACGGATTATTTCTCTAAGTGGGTTGAGACTGAAGCATTTGTTCAAGTTAGAGACCAAGAAGTAGTATCCTTCATAAAGAGGAATATCCTGACTAGGTTTGGGGTACCAGCTGAGATCATTTGTGATAATGGGTCCCAGTTTATAAGCAAAAGGACTACTGACTTTTGCAAAAGTTGGGGAATCAAAATGATCACACCTACTCCGGTACATCCTCAAGCGAATGGACAAGCTGAATCCTCAAACAAGATAATAGTCAATAACTTAAAGAAGAGGCTTGGAGCCAAAAAAGGAAGATGGGCGGAAGAGTTACCCTTTGTTTTGTGGGCTGATAGGACAACGGTAAAGAATGCAACTGGCCAAACCCCGTTTTCCTTGGTATTTGGAGCAGAAGCAGTGATTCCAACAGAAATGACGACACCTACTGCAAGATCTATCCTACAGGATCCTGAACAGAATCCTGAAGCCTTATTTCAAGATTTGGATACTATGGATGAAAAAAGAGACGCAGCAAGACTAAGGATAGCAGCATATCAACAAAGAATATCCAAAGCATATAATAAGAACATAAGGACTAGAAGATTTCGAGTTGGTGATTGGGTGCTAAGAAAGGCTTTTCAAAATACCACTAATCCTGCCGATGGCAAGCTAGCTCCTAAATGGGAAGGTCCATATGAAGTCGAGTCAGAAGCAGGGAAAGGAGCATATCGACTCAAGAATATGGAAGGGGATATGCTACCAAGATCCTGGAATGCAATACATTTAAAGCTTTATTTCAAGTAAGAGCAGTATTTAATTTCTGTCTCAGAATGGTATGTATTCTATCTATTTTAACTATATTTGTTTATTATCTTGAACCCAATACTGACTTAAGCATCGGAGGGGTGTTAGCCAAGCTAACACACACCTTAGTTTACAATTGTTTTGCAGCATATGTTTCAGGATATAGTTCCAGGATATGTACTCAGGTGTAACACCCCGAAAACGGGTTTGGTAATTAAACCCCGTTAATACTAAAAGACGGGTAAAGTACCGTTAGTGGTAAAATTTACCCGGTGGAATATTAGGATTTAAATAATTAATCCTAATAATAAATAAAAATGAATAAAAGCTTTAAAGAAAAAAAATAGACAAAAGGCCCGAGTTAACGGGGCCTAAAATAAACTTAGTCATAAATATTCCCGAACCCGCTAAGTTAACTAGGAATATTAAACCTAGTTAATAAGTGAGAGTATTGTTGAAAATAATTAGGTTGTGACCTAGTTAATAACTAACCAAACACGAGGGACCAAAGCCGGGTAACTTACAAATGGTTTTATAAACTTAAAAATAAAACAAACACACACACATATGTGTGTGTGCGTGCGTGAGAAGCCAGGAGGGAGCTCCATGGAGCAAACCCTAGTTCTTCAACAAAATCTTCAAATTGGAAGATCAAATGAAGGCCAAATTCGGAAGTTAATACATAGAAACGATCACCTAGTCGTGGGGATCGTAAGGTATGTCGAATTTCTAACATTTATGAAGTTGTGAAAATTTGTTAAATTTGCATGATGCGATTTATGCAAGAATCATAGAGGCTATGGCCAAATTAATGAAGTATGATTGCTTAGGAACAAACCCTAAGTAGAAATTTGAAGTAAAATTGCTAGGATTTGAGTAATTTGGTGATTTACCACTTTTAGACAAGTGGGTTTTCATTATATAGTGAAGATGATGATGTACACATGTTTAAAATCATGATAGTTGATAGTAGAAGCAAAATACTTGAACAAATTGTAAGTTTGAGTATATGATCATAATTGCCATGAAATGGGTTTAGTTGATTTGATGAAATTAATGTTGTATGGGTGTTTATAAACACCGTAGTAACTCGTACGAATGAACTACTTGAACAAAATAAGGATTTTGTTAAGAGTTTATAATTGTTTAAAAGTGAGTCTTGATACAAGAATTAAACTCAATGATTTATGATTGAGTTTAATAAGAAAAGTAGTCAAAGAATCATAAGGTGTGAAAGTCATGATTTGGAATGACTAATCTAACAACCTTGTGAATAATGAATGATAGTTGGCACCCAACAAGCTAGGTGAAGCTTGAGGAGAAAGCGGGTCGAACGAATCAAGAATGAAAAGGAAAGCGTAATTCGGATGAAAGGTAAGTGAAACTTACACACTTTTGTAGAATACTTGTTTACTTTACAAGTAATAAATGAGATAATGATAATAATGAAAATATGGTTTCCGACGCGATTGGTACGAGTCGGAACATATAAAGATGATAAAAACCATGGTTTATGGTAAAAAGGATAAATCGGTAAATCGGTCATGTAATGACTAAGAGATTATGAGTTTTGATAAGATTACCGCGTAGTGTAATCTAATATTGAGAAAAGGGGTAAAAAGAAAATGGAAATTTAGTCAAGTGTCGACTAATGTAAATTGACAATAAAAAGGGCACCCATGGCGTAAGCCGAACGAGTCAAATTTGTAAGAAATGAGTTAAAGAGAAAAGGAGGGGTCAAGTGGTAACATCCGACGTGGGCCGGATGTGTAAATTTGAAATTGAAAACCTCGTTTTACTACATAAGTAAATGTTTGGTCATATGAGCCAAACGGGTCAAATGGTGATGATAACACCATTTGACAATAATGACTAATCTTGGTTGTCAAGTCATATGCAAACAGGAACGAGTAGCAATTCTGGGATAATTGCGACGCTATAGAATATTGGTTAATAAATGCGAGGTATAAACGGGTCTATACGTTGATCCGAGCCAGGTACGCACAAATAAGTTGTAGTAAGAAGTGCAATTTGGTCAAATATTAGTGGAAGTCCTTTATTGTAAAAATGAAGGATTAAATGTGACCAAAACGCCCTTGTTAGCTAATTCGAACAAACAACCTTTAAAGGTTGTTTGGAAACAAGTTATATGATTTAGTAAATACTTAGATTAAGTATAGAGGTGGAAAGAAGTATTATATTAGTCAAACGGTACTATTTGAGTTTTTGCCGTAAAATAATGATTCAAGAAGTAAAATTTGGTTTATATAGATCACCACATCAAACCGCCATAAACACAATTGTGGTGGGAGATTATAGGATAAGGAATGTGGTGATGAAATGCTAGAAACAATCGAGAGCGGTTTTAGGCTCGAAAATGCTTAAATACCCTTAACGGGTCAAAATAAGCATACGAGCGAAAACGGGTTTAAATTGTGAAATAAACTTGAGATTAGAACCTAAAATGGTAGTTAATAACAAATTGAGAAGTGTAGGTGATGTAGGAATCGAACAAATGTGTTCGTTTGATAAAATGCATAAACGGGTCAAAATGTGGTAAAAGGGCGATAAGCCGAAGACTTAAAAGTCTGAAATTTTATTATGAAGGTTGTTGGATTTTAACTCCATAAGATGGAGAATTAAATTACGGACGCGTAGGAAAAAGAATCGGGTAAAACGGATCAATAACGAAGAAGTTATGGCCGTTTCCGTGAAATCAGACCGTGCTGGGAATATGCAGCAACAGTCTGCTGAAAAGGGGTCCTAGCGTCACGCGACGCCCCTTGGCGTCACGCGACGCCTCCAAACTCAAAAAAATATTATTTTTTGTCATATTTAACCCCTATACTTGTTTGAACTTCATATTTAACCCCTGTACTTGTTTGAACTTCATATTTAACCCCTGTGCTTGTTTGAACTACATATTTGACTATCAAAACTAACTTTTAAGTTGGTTTTGATCATAGGTGATTGCCAGGAGTGCCCGGATGAAGATCAAGCTCGATGAGGAACCGAACACGATAAAATACAAGCTTCCGCGCGACATTTCGTTGTACCTTTTAAACGACGAATTCATATACAATGTGTTGTCAAACTTTTAAACTGTAAAAGTTTTAGTAAACCCGTTTTTCCGATGTATATGTAATCTAAATTACATGATTGTTTTCGTAAATAATACGTAAAACCTTGATTTATAAGAACGGGTGTTACAAGTTGGTATCAGAGCCTTGGTTTAAGAGATTCGAGTATGGTGGGGAGAAACCGTGCTTGGACTTAAACCTTATGCTCTTAATAAAGATTGGTGTTCGGTTCGAGGCTTGATCGCAAATCCGGTAAGTACATGTATGTTAATAGTTTAGCATGCTAAAGTGTTGTAAACAACACATAGGGCTATCGTGTGATACACGTTACCCCAATTTAAATGATTGAAATAGTTGACGAAAATACGCGCGTTGACGCGTATAGTAGAAAAAGCCTTGTATTATAATACGGGCGATTATTGAGGTTGACGTTACTAACTTTTGTGAATGTCTTAATTGAAGGACACTCGCGTTTGAAGATGATGAGAGTCAAAGGAATTGTGGATACGATGATGGAACGGTCCGAAGCATGACAAGAGGAGCATGCTCACCGAGGACTAAATCGCGTAACGACCGCGAACAAGGTTAATGGCAAGGAACGCCCGTCGGGGCAAACATTACCAGGTGCACATTTTAAATAATCGCACGAATAGTAATATGCAACCAATACGTAGAAATTGAAGGTTGCATATGTAGATTAAAAACTTGGAAAAACCCGAATAGAAAATGTATTCGGGATATTGTTTCCAAGAGAAACAAATAGAGGCGTTACTTACATAGGGCGTGATGTGAAAACTATAAAAAGGTCATGTGTGTCATGTGTTAACCGCTTACTCTGGCCAAGTAAGTAGTGGCATATGATACCATGAACTTCTTATGGCGGACACGTTTACATCCGATGTAGTAAGGGCGGGGTGAATGGGACTAATTAAAAAGTACCCAAATGAATCAGATAAGCAATAATGTAAACGCACAACCGAGTGACGGAAGCGTATTACATTAGGATAATGAGCCCGAGTGAAGGGACAAAGAAGCATGAAAAATGATATAGACAAGTATTGGGAGGGAGTGTACTTACACTCGAACCCAGAAAACGCAAGCATGAAAAAAATGATATAGACAAGTATTGGGAGGGAGTGTACTTACACTCGAACCCAGAAAACACAAGCATGAAAAATGATATAGACAAGTATTGGGAGGGAGTGTACTTACACTCGAACCCAGAAAACGCAAGCATGAAAAATGATATAGACAAGTATTGGGAGGGAGTGTACTTACACTCGAACCCGGAAAATGCAAATATGTCCCTTAACGGGTCATTTTTGGTAAAACGTCAAACTTAAGGGCAAAGTAGGAATATAAAAGTGAAGCGAAGTCTTAATGCATACCGGGAGGGTTGCAATAATAATGACTTCGGTAAAACACCCGGTTGACGGGCAGGGATTAAACACATGCGTAAACCGAGAAACGGGAACTCGGATGGAAAGTTAAAAGATTCGGGTTTTGAGTCATAACTAAAAGACAACAAGATAATGTAAATAGAAATTTAAAAAAAAAATAGTGTTCAACTATTTTAAAGTTAAACGGGTCGGATGTAATATCATGTCGGACAGCATGAGTAAACGCAAGCGGGATACTAGTAGCGTAAAAAGCAAAAGGATAATGAGCCCGGTAATGGGACATAATCAAATACGAATGTATGTAAACTAGATAATGGTGAGCATAAGATAAACCGATGCATAAATGACGTGAGAAGTCATAAAGTCAGAGAATTGTTCGAAAGAAAACGATGTAGCCTTAGACTACGGTCAAGGTCGAACGAAATCCAAAAAGTAAAGGTGAATGATTCTAAACATAAAAAGGGGTGTCTTAACGCCATATGCGTATATATAAACGTATACACAATTGAATAAAGACTCGAATAAAAGATGATCTACGGGATCATCATAACCTACGGGATATCAATTAGTGTAAAGGTCTACGAGGCCTGAATGACCCACGGGTCATGAACTGAAGCAAAGGGATCATAAGGGCCTCGCCTTAAAGAGGCAAAAGCTTAAGGAAATAGCCTACGAGGTTAAGTGAAGGAACCTACGGGTTAATTAGATAAAGCGAGGGAATCGGTTGAGAATCCCCGCATAAAACTAAGGCTGTAAAAGAATAAATTATGGATTGTCAATATCATGGTATGGATAATTGACAAAAGTTAAAGAAAAGATCCTACAACTAAAACCTCGGTTTTAGTAAGAAATAACGTCTTTACAAATATAAATTCTGGTAGGAATGTGAATAGTAAGTATGAAAGATTCAAGTCTTGACACTAATAGGCGCAAGACAACATATTCGAAGAGTGATACTTTCGAAAATGAAAGGTTGATACAAACTAAACATGATGTGACACGATCACGGTTAGGAAATGTAATGCGAAGTAAAATCACATTATAACCAAGCGAGCGGTAAAAGTAACGGATTCATAAAGAATTCAATAGTACATGAAAGCGATGGATATCGCTAAGATAACTAAACTAGTGAAAATAACGAGATTACGTTATTTCAAGTAGCACTATGTCGTATGAGTTATGTAGACAATTAGTAACCAAAAAGATGTTACCATACTTTTTGGTAATACTAACTATTGGATAAAAAAAAATATAAGTAATGCTTGAAAGATTTCTTGGATCGAATACATTGAGCTAAACTCAATGAATTATGTAAGAAAAGGTTTCGAGGACGAAACCTCTTTAAGGGGGGTAGACTTGTAACACCCCGAAAACGGGTTTGGTAATTAAACCCCGTTAATACTAAAAGACGGGTAAAGTACCGTTAGTGGTAAAATTTACCCGGTGGAATATTAGGATTTAAATAATTAATCCTAATAATAAATAAAAATGAATAAAAGCTTTAAAGAAAAAAAATAGACAAAAGGCCCGAGTTAACGGGGCCTAAAATAAACTTAGTCATAAATATTCCCGAACCCGCTAAGTTAACTAGGAATATTAAACCTAGTTAATAAGTGAGAGTATTGTTGAAAATAATTAGGTTGTGACCTAGTTAATAACTAACCAAACACGAGGGACCAAAGCCGGGTAACTTACAAATGGTTTTATAAACTTAAAAATAAAACAAACACACACACATATGTGTGTGTGCGTGCGTGAGAAGCCAGGAGGGAGCTCCATGGAGCAAACCCTAGTTCTTCAACAAAATCTTCAAATTGGAAGATCAAATGAAGGCCAAATTCGGAAGTTAATACATAGAAACGATCACCTAGTCGTGGGGATCGTAAGGTATGTCGAATTTCTAACATTTATGAAGTTGTGAAAATTTGTTAAATTTGCATGATGCGATTTATGCAAGAATCATAGAGGCTATGGCCAAATTAATGAAGTATGATTGCTTAGGAACAAACCCTAAGTAGAAATTTGAAGTAAAATTGCTAGGATTTGAGTAATTTGGTGATTTACCACTTTTAGACAAGTGGGTTTTCATTATATAGTGAAGATGATGATGTACACATGTTTAAAATCATGATAGTTGATAGTAGAAGCAAAATACTTGAACAAATTGTAAGTTTGAGTATATGATCATAATTGCCATGAAATGGGTTTAGTTGATTTGATGAAATTAATGTTGTATGGGTGTTTATAAACACCGTAGTAACTCGTACGAATGAACTACTTGAACAAAATAAGGATTTTGTTAAGAGTTTATAATTGTTTAAAAGTGAGTCTTGATACAAGAATTAAACTCAATGATTTATGATTGAGTTTAATAAGAAAAGTAGTCAAAGAATCATAAGGTGTGAAAGTCATGATTTGGAATGACTAATCTAACAACCTTGTGAATAATGAATGATAGTTGGCACCCAACAAGCTAGGTGAAGCTTGAGGAGAAAGCGGGTCGAACGAATCAAGAATGAAAAGGAAAGCGTAATTCGGATGAAAGGTAAGTGAAACTTACACACTTTTGTAGAATACTTGTTTACTTTACAAGTAATAAATGAGATAATGATAATAATGAAAATATGGTTTCCGACGCGATTGGTACGAGTCGGAACATATAAAGATGATAAAAACCATGGTTTATGGTAAAAAGGATAAATCGGTAAATCGGTCATGTAATGACTAAGAGATTATGAGTTTTGATAAGATTACCGCGTAGTGTAATCTAATATTGAGAAAAGGGGTAAAAAGAAAATGGAAATTTAGTCAAGTGTCGACTAATGTAAATTGACAATAAAAAGGGCACCCATGGCGTAAGCCGAACGAGTCAAATTTGTAAGAAATGAGTTAAAGAGAAAAGGAGGGGTCAAGTGGTAACATCCGACGTGGGCCGGATGTGTAAATTTGAAATTGAAAACCTCGTTTTACTACATAAGTAAATGTTTGGTCATATGAGCCAAACGGGTCAAATGGTGATGATAACACCATTTGACAATAATGACTAATCTTGGTTGTCAAGTCATATGCAAACAGGAACGAGTAGCAATTCTGGGATAATTGCGACGCTATAGAATATTGGTTAATAAATGCGAGGTATAAACGGGTCTATACGTTGATCCGAGCCAGGTACGCACAAATAAGTTGTAGTAAGAAGTGCAATTTGGTCAAATATTAGTGGAAGTCCTTTATTGTAAAAATGAAGGATTAAATGTGACCAAAACGCCCTTGTTAGCTAATTCGAACAAACAACCTTTAAAGGTTGTTTGGAAACAAGTTATATGATTTAGTAAATACTTAGATTAAGTATAGAGGTGGAAAGAAGTATTATATTAGTCAAACGGTACTATTTGAGTTTTTGCCGTAAAATAATGATTCAAGAAGTAAAATTTGGTTTATATAGATCACCACATCAAACCGCCATAAACACAATTGTGGTGGGAGATTATAGGATAAGGAATGTGGTGATGAAATGCTAGAAACAATCGAGAGCGGTTTTAGGCTCGAAAATGCTTAAATACCCTTAACGGGTCAAAATAAGCATACGAGCGAAAACGGGTTTAAATTGTGAAATAAACTTGAGATTAGAACCTAAAATGGTAGTTAATAACAAATTGAGAAGTGTAGGTGATGTAGGAATCGAACAAATGTGTTCGTTTGATAAAATGCATAAACGGGTCAAAATGTGGTAAAAGGGCGATAAGCCGAAGACTTAAAAGTCTGAAATTTTATTATGAAGGTTGTTGGATTTTAACTCCATAAGATGGAGAATTAAATTACGGACGCGTAGGAAAAAGAATCGGGTAAAACGGATCAATAACGAAGAAGTTATGGCCGTTTCCGTGAAATCAGACCGTGCTGGGAATATGCAGCAACAGTCTGCTGAAAAGGGGTCCTAGCGTCACGCGACGCCCCTTGGCGTCACGCGACGCCTCCAAACTCAAAAAAATATTATTTTTTGTCATATTTAACCCCTATACTTGTTTGAACTTCATATTTAACCCCTGTACTTGTTTGAACTTCATATTTAACCCCTGTGCTTGTTTGAACTACATATTTGACTATCAAAACTAACTTTTAAGTTGGTTTTGATCATAGGTGATTGCCAGGAGTGCCCGGATGAAGATCAAGCTCGATGAGGAACCGAACACGATAAAATACAAGCTTCCGCGCGACATTTCGTTGTACCTTTTAAACGACGAATTCATATACAATGTGTTGTCAAACTTTTAAACTGTAAAAGTTTTAGTAAACCCGTTTTTCCGATGTATATGTAATCTAAATTACATGATTGTTTTCGTAAATAATACGTAAAACCTTGATTTATAAGAACGGGTGTTACATCAGGATAACTCGGAAGATTAGAGGATTGGCCCCCTCTCTCACGTTTAAGGGATCCTGGTCCCTTCAAAGGTTTAAAGGTATTCACCTTTCTTTCGAATTGGGTTTAAACACCTCGCCTGGAGCGCAAGTTATCTAGGTATAGTTCAAGGTAGCTAGACCAGTTCATGTAAAAGTGGCTGACAATTTCGTTACTGTTGGCTATATCCTGGATCCTGAAGGTATATGAGGATTGATCACCCTCTCTATCGAAAGAGTATTTTCATACTCTCTAAGGTTTAAAGGTTTTCACCTTTCTAAGAATTGGAGTTTATACACTCTCGCCTGTAGCGCATGAAATTTAGGGTTTATCCCCAGATATTAGGGTTTATCCCAAGTATGCTAAGGATTCATTTCAGGATATCAGGGGTTTTGCCCTGGGGTATTCGGAATTTATTCAAGTCAAAGTATGAATACATTTGCGTTTCTGTGTCGAACACAGGGGACATACATTATACTATTCAAAGGATGGATCCAAGTTTATAAATATGCACTGGGGACAAACTTATAATGGAGGATTGTAATTGATTCTCTAAGAATCTCTGGTATGATCTCTCCTTTTTATTTGGACAATTTATAGGTTGTATTTTAATATTCTGATCAAGATATCTTTCAGGATATCTTCTAGGATACGTTTACAATATATTCCTAAAAATATTCAAACAAAACAGTTTTCATGAGTAAAATTTGTATATCAGTGACAACAGTAATAAAGTCAAAAGAGAAGTTATATTATTAACATACCAAAAGATGTGCTCTTAGTTTCACCTCAAAAGATGTGCTCTTGTATTTACCCAACAGTTGAAGGTTTCATCTCAAATCGAGACCCATCCACCTTCAACTGTTGTATTGTTCAAAAAAGCATGCAGGAAATGTAAATTGTTCAGGTGCAGAAAAGTAAAGTGCAGAAAAGTAAATTGTTTTGGGACTACAGACCAACATTCAAATTCAAAAAGGTGGGCTCCGACCTTGTCACGTATATCCATCATCGCCCACCTGAATGCCCTCACACAGCGGCATCTTCTACAACCTTCTCAGACTTCTTAGCACCAGCATCCTGAGCAGCATCCTCACCAGTATCCATCCCAGCATCCGCTCCAGCATCCTTCTTGTCTCCAGCCTGGATCACCACCTCTGCTGATTTAGAAGACTCACCGGCTTCAACAGGAAGTGGCACAGCTTTGCCCCCGAGCTCCTTTAGCTTGGCCACCCAGGATTCAACTGGCCAAGATGGACAAACAAGGCCCGTCTCCTTGGCCTCGTAGGCCATCTTGATGCGTGCTTGTAGCAGGGAGACGATAGCGGAAGCCTTGATTCCCTCCCGGAAGGAGACCATGGCTTGTTCATGATCCATTTGAATGGTGGCAAGTTTGAGCTCAGCGTCTTGGGTGACCTTCTTCAGCATGCCCTCGTAGTGCCGGGTCTTCGCTTCGGCAATGGCACCTTGGTCAGCAACAGTGCTTTCAAGCTGTTTGATCCTGGCTTCATGGAGTGCAGCAGTACCACATGCATCATTATACAAGTGGAGCAAATGCTGGAGGCCCTGCACATCAATTTCAGGTATGAGTTAGAATATATTGATCAGGATATACTGTCAGGATATCCTATTAGGATATACGTGCAGGATATATGTGCAGGATATGCGTCAGGATATTACCTTGTTAAGGAAGGATGTCATTGGCTCTAAGGAATCAGAGAAACTGAGTTCGTCATAGAAGAATCCTTCTGAACCTGGAGCACTGACTTCAAGACCTTTCCTCTTTTTTGCTGTGGAAGCACGAGTCCTTGGATTGGCCTTGGGAGCCGGGAGTGGCTTGGAGCTGGTGGCAGCAGGAGTCTCTTTCTTGACCGTGGCTGGAGTAGGATAGCTGTCAAGTTCGTCGAGATCTAGATAGACTGGAACCTTGCTGGAGTCTGCACACAGGGAGTAAACTTTTCTCCTAAGAATATCAAATAAAAACATGTGTGTACAGGATATCTTGCAGGATCCTTACCAGACATGTTTGCACTTGAAAGAGGGCTTGGAGTTGGTGGAGATGGGTTGAAGCTTCTCTCTGCCTCTGAAAGGAGTCTGATGGCGTCTATTCTTTTTTGAGAATCAGCAAGAGGAGGTGCAATTTTCCTGAAGTCAGCTGCATAAAAAAGAAAATTCATTAGTTCAGGATATGAAACAGGATAAGAGACAGGATCGTTCTTAAACCCTAAGTCCTACCCTTTCTCAACCATCTCATCGGATAATCCGTTCCACCAGGGATTGAGTCCCTTTTTACAAAGAAAAACTTAGATTGCCAACCATCCTCGTTCCTGGTGGCACGAAGTATCAATGGGTCACCGGAAGTATAGTAAAACAGAAATCTACATGATCCATGGCATCTAAGTTTGTAAGCTAAGGGGAGATCATGGACGGAAAGATCAGGAATGTGGTTTCTCTTGATCTGGTCAAGAACAGACAAAACACGCCAGAGCATTGGCATGGTTTGGCTGAAAGAGATTTTTTTATATTAAAGAATTCGGTGATGAAGTCCGGAAAACGGGAATTGTAGCCCTAGGGTAAAAGGGAAGGCACTGAAGCATATCCACTCGCTGGAAACCATATCCGACCGGATTTCCCGATCAAACGGTCTAAATATGGTTCCTTCCGGGAAGATACCGGAGGATTTTAAGGCCGACAGGTGGGCACTGTCAAAGGTGCATATCTCCTTCTCCGGTTCTTGGAGAAGGTTCTGTTGGATGAATGTGGGAGCCGAGTCACCTGAACTAGATCTTGTTTGCCTCGGTATTTGGTCACTTGAATTTTTCGCCGGAGAAAGAGGATGAAGATGAGTATAAAAGTTAGAGAGAGAATATTACCTGTTCCTTGTCGATTATGAATAAAAAAGAGATAAGGATGAGAAGATATAGGGTATGATGAGTAAATATAGGCCGGGTAGTTGAAAACGGTCACATCATTGGTCTTATCTATTAATTACCTCGGTCTTCGTGAAAAATGTGACCGTTAGTGCAGGATAACAAACGGTAACATTTTTGGGGACAATTGTTATGGGTAAAATTTTGAGCCCATATCCTGAAAAATATCTTGATTTATATCTTGGGTATATAGTATCTGTTTACATCCGGGATGCTGGTTCAGGATATTGGTAACATCCTGAATGGTATCCTCAGGATTACTAACGGATTATGTGCAGGTACGTGGGTTAGAAGCTAGCAACGTTCACAAGGACTCATTCCGCGGAAGACTCGGTCCAAGTTGTTCAAGGAAAGACGTTAAGCCCGCTTTATTTGGTTCCAAACGGCTATTTATGGAATATTCGGGAGCATCCCATATTTATAGGAATTTTAGTTTCTACTTTGTAACTATAAATAGGTGGGTATACCAGATCGAATAGGACATCACATTTTCACTGCATACACTCTAACACTCGCTCTCTAGCAATTTTCACTTTCATACAAAAGCATTGTAACACTTAGCGATCTGGTCTATATCCTGCACTGTATCCTGAAGTTTGAAGTAATAAGAAGAACAAGGCAGCTACGATTGTCAGCTCCCGAGGTTTTATGCCGGCGATCTAGATTGATCAAGGGCTTTCCTCGTACATCTCGTGTCATTTACTTTACTTTTTACTCATTGTTTGATCGTAGATACAGCTCAATATCCTGAGCCGTATCCTGAATACTGATTTTCCATATAACTTAACCGGCATATTTTCAACACACTTTCTAGCACACTACCTCACTTTACTAATTTGATCACTTAATTGCTTCGATAATTTTTGACCAAAACACTATGTATAAAAAAATCAACAATTTTTATAGCTACATGTCGAAAAAACCATGAAACCAAAATTTTATAACAATTATATTAAAAATAAGTATAAAATTCAATGGACACCATACAATTCACTTTAGAATATAATTAAAAAAAATTAAAAAGAAAATGAAAATATGTAAAATGGACAAATAAAGAAAGTACTGTTCAAGTACTTTGAAAATGTTAGGATAGAAGAATGTTGATCGTTCTTGGGATCATTTAGGCCACCGTAGTAAGAAATTTTGGTTTTTTGTTATGCTGGCAGGTTTTGTGTCGTTTGGAAGCTAAAGGTTTCGTTTTTCCATCGAACTTGAAGGTTCATGATGTTACTTCTTCGCCTTTATACTCTGATGATGATTCGGTGGGGCTTAGTGATTGGTCCGATAGTGATTCTGCCGAAAGCAGAGACTGGGAGGTGCTCTTGCTTGATGATGGTCCTACAGGCGATGAGGTTAGTTGATTAACGGCACTTTGAGTTCATGTTTAATTACACATTCTTGGTGTATTCCGAATACATATAAGTTTGTTACCCAAAGTGATTTGGATTTAGCAGATTCTGAATTTATGCTTTGTGTTAATGACGAAAAAGGGTCATTGTTGACAAATTGTAAAAATTCATCTTGGCTCATAAGTTTATTAAATATTGATGCCAAGACTTCTGTTCTATGGTTATCTTAAATTTTTTTCAATCATTTGTTCAGAAACATACATATGAAATTACTCAAGGAAATAAGTGTTGGTTCAAAACTTTAAATCTCACACATGTTTTTTAATCTGATGAATAAAGTTGATCCATTTAGGGTTGTTCTTGGAGAGCCTGATGGGTTGTCATGATTAGAAAAAGACACATTTTGGCATGCAAACTGCAATGAACAAATTACAGAAAAGGTGATAAGTTTACCAGTTTACTAACGAATGGGTCAATTTGTGCTATACTGAAAGAGAGTCAAGTTAAAGTTACGCGTGAGTAGGGCAAGAAGTCTTTTATATGCGTCATCATGTAAAATATTTTTTTTGAACGGCAAGGAAACTACGTGCCAACCATCGTGACACCAGACGCTGTGGCCAAGGTCGACTACTCGACCGCCGCTATCCATTCAAAACCTCTCATTTTTCATCAAAGAACCGCAATGGTTTGAAAATATGCGTCACTATTTAAACATTCATCTCCTCCCTGCCTATTAGAGATCGTGTTTTCTTACTTTCTCATTTTTCTTCAAAGAACCTGAAATGTTGCTTCTGTTATAAGTATTTGATAATCTGTTTATTTTGAGTTTTGATTTGTTCTTTTATGTGGTCGAAGAATGAATAGATCTATCTATGTACAATAAGCCGATGCTCTGGATAATATGTAAAGAATTTATTCAAAATCAAAGTTGTAAACCGACATGTTGTTTTTCAATAAAAACAATTTACCGACATGTTGTTTTGCAAACCGACGTGTTTTGGTGACACGTGTATTTCGTGCATGTGCTTCGTTTTATTTAGCCGTTGGATTAAAAAAGTATTTACATGCTTTTGTAGCCGTAGATCTAAGAGGGCTTAGGTAATTCATTTTGAATGATGAGGGTATTATCATAACTTCTTACACCTGTCAAGGCTGGCC